>JAASGM010000129.1:0-35116 GCA_023334215.1 Globisporangium cystogenes | reverse complement strand
CGTCTCGCCCGTGAGGTTGGACTCGTCGACCTCGAGGTCCACGGCCTCGAGCAGCCGCGCGTCCGCGGGCACGCGGTCGCCGGCGCTCACGAGCACGATGTCGCCCGACACGAGCTCCTTGGCCAGGATGTCGGCGGCGGCGCCGTCGTGCACCACGTGGCAGCGCGGCGGCACGAGCTCCTTGAGCGCCTCGAGCGACTTCTCGGACCGGTACTCCTGCACGAACGCCACGGTCACGACGATCGTGATGGCCACGCAGATCGACACCGCATCGTCCGTGTGGCACACGGCCACGCTCACGGCGCCGGACGCCATGAGCAGCATGATCAGCGGGTCCTTGAACTGCCCGAGGAACTTGAGCACGATCCACTCCTGCGCCGGCCGCTCGTCAGTCCCGCACCCCCCATCCCATCCCATCACACACACTCTCGCGCACCTCCTCCTCGGCGGCCAGCTCGTTCAGCCCGAACTCGCGCTGCCGCTCCTCGACGCCCAGCGGCGAGAGCCCGTAGTTGGGGTCCACGCCAAGCGCGCGCACGAGCTCGTCGTGGTGGCAGCTGGCGGCGTCGGCGCCGCCGAGCGTCGCGCTGTTGAGCGACGCGGTCGAGGACGCCGTGAGCGCCGCGTCGCCGCTGATCTCGAGCGCCGCGTGGCGGTCGCTGCCGTACTCGCGGCGATCGGGAGCGTCGCCATCACTAAGTGCTAGTGCGCTCCTGGGTGAATCTTGCACACTGGAAAAGTGCTGAAAAGTAGGGGAGAGGGGTGTCCTGGGTTTTGTCACTAGGCGAGCGGAACAGCAGTCCGCTGTAGTCCGGTTAATCCCAACTTGACCTTTCGGGATTAACCGGAATCCCGAAAGGTCAAGTGGAAACCACTGCGCTCTTGCGCACGTCTAGCGGGAAACCACTGAGCAGGCATCTCCTGTGCCAGACACTCGTGCCGGCCACCACCGGGCAGCTTAGTCTGCAACTCGCGCGCCAGCCCTCAAGTCTTCCCCGCCAAGCCAAGCGTTGTTCAAGCACCACGTCGCCATGAAGCTGTTGGCGCTCGCTATGCTTGCTGCTGCTGCCTCCCCCGCCGCAGCTGGTGAATGCTCGGACTTGTCGACGGACATCGCCGACTACATCACCAGCGCCTGCGTCCAGGTCGACGACGACACCAGCACCCACAACATCTTCTTCCGTGTCGACGGGACGTACAACGGCGGCGGTCCCGACAGTGTTGACTCGGCTTGCAGCTGCTTCGATGGACTCGACTTCCTCAGGATTTCGGACTTCAAGGTTGTCCACTCTGACGAGTCCGACTGGAACAGGTGGACTTGCTACATGAAGTCGGAAGCGACGAACCGGCCGGACTTCTACAAGGTCCTGGACGAAGTGCGATCCGAGGAAGACGGCGAGTGCTCGATCCCCAAAGACTTCACGGAGTACCAGCCCGACTTCTCGACCACCTGCTTCACTCTTCCGATCGATGACGACTCGCTCACCAACTTCGCGTGCTCCGTGGAGACGGATCAGGGTTACAACGTCGCGTACCTCGTTGATGACGGAACACCGGATGGGGTGACCAAGTCGCTGTGCAACTGCGCTGGCGATCCCCTCACGCTCGGCTTCCTGAAGGATTTCTACCCGGTGATGCCGAGCAACCTCAACTACGAACACGTCACGTGCTTCTCGCGATCCGGCCCTTCTAAGTTCTCCAACATCCTACGTTCGCTGCAGACGCAGCAGTCGATCTTCGACCTATGCCAGGAGGAATCGCGCCGCCACCGCCGCGGTTGAACGATCAGTGCCGACGTCTCCTGCTCGCTGACTCTCGACGAGGCCAAGGACGTTCGTAGCACTCTCTGCTCGCTTGCATTCGACTCATTACATCCACACAAACGACACAGTCGCCAACTTCCGTTGTTGTCCAGTGTGCATTGTGTCTGTCTGCGTGTGGGTCTGCAGCGCAACGAGCACAAGCCGCTGCAGTGCATTCGCTCGTCAGAGCACAGCAGTTGACGTGCGGCTGACGAGGATGCGAAAACGAAGTCGCCTCCACCGCTGCGAACGAGGCCGGTCGACTAGTGACTTCCATCGCGCTCGTCGCTCGCTCACACTTCCGCATCGCACTTCGCTCGAGTGTTCTTGGTGGTGGCAGGTGTGTTGACTGCAGCAGCGCTTGTGTCTGCAGTGGCTGCGCTGTTGGTGGGAGTGCTGTTGATGGCGTTGGTGGTCGACACAGCACCCGTCGCCAGAGCACCCGGAAGACACCCGTAGACGCCGCTCTTGACGATGCCGCAGTGCGACCCCTTCTCAAGTCTGCTCTGCGGCCCAGGACAGCTGCCGTCCGGGTGCTCGCGACTGCAGAACGGCCGGAGAGTCGACACGCAGTGAGATCCGACCACGCCTTCGACGCTCACGGAGATCGAGTCCTTCGGACACTTGGCGTTGTCGGCAGTCCCTTGCGTTGTTGTCGCGGTGGCGGCGGGGACGACAGTGACGGCGGTGGCCAGCGCTGTTGTCGCTGATCCCACTTCGGGCGAGGAGGGAAACTTGATGTTCGGCGCTGCGGCGGTCGTCGTCGCTGGCGTATGCTTGTCGCTTGGGCTCGGTGCAGGCGAAGGTGCCATCATCGGTGTCGACTGCGTAGCGTGTGTCATGGATGGTGTTGCTGGCGCTTGTGCTGGTGTCGACGGTCCTGTTGTCGCCGTCGACGTCGCTGCGACAGTCGTGGTGGGAGCTGGCGAAGTTGTCGGAGACTTCAATGTTATTGTCGTCGTTGGAGCTGCGGTTGCTGGTGCTGTGGACGCTAGCGCCGGTGCTGCGGTTGCTGGCGCAGATGCTAAGGAGGTCGTCGTTGGCGTGTCGTCGTTCCACGGTCCGTCCAGCTTCGGCCATCCAGGCTTGTTCGAGAACGGTCCGCTCGACGGCCCCGTGTCAAACTCGTCGACCAGGAGGTTCGCGCGCTCCGCGTTCCTGTTCTCGTTTGCATTCTCGTTGTCGTCGAAGTCGAGAGCGAACTGCCCGTGCGCGCTCGAGGCGACGGCGGCAACCATCGCGAGCGCGAGAGCCATCAGGGAGGTCGGACGGCGCATACTGGTGTTGGTGGTGCTGCTCGTGCTGTTGATCTCGGTAGAGATGTCGTCGTGTCACACTGCAAGTGTGTCGGTCGGCTTGGTGTCGTGAGCGTGCAAAATGCGCAGTGAGCGCCGGTGGTGACGGTGGTGAGACCTGAGCTCTGTCGCTGCTGCTGCTGCTGCTCTTGATGGCGAACGCCTTCCATCCGTCCATCGATCGTGCCTTCAACTCCACCAACCACTGTAGAGCACGCTTCCACTTCCACGAAGAAGAGAACGGCAAGAACGAGACACACACACCACGCACACCGACTCTGCCTGGACGTCCTGGTCTAGCGAGCGCTTGGAGAGCGGAGTGAGTTCAGCGTAGAGTGAGTGCTCGGAAGTTCCTCGCCATCTTTACATCTTTCCGTCCGCGCAGACACACGCACACTAACACACACGCGAGCCCACTCCGCTGAGCTGCGTCTTTCACGGTCACTCGGTGGTAGCACACACAGCAGTCGTAACAACAGGCACATCGAGTACGCTCAGTCGACGCTCGCAAGAGCCAGCGATCATGAAGGCGACGACGAGGTCAAGCGCAGGAGATTGATCACCAGTGGACTTTGTAATGTATTTTTCTATGCGATTGAAAACTTCATATCTGTTGAAAGCAAAACGCGATCTTTCGACGGATCTTGAACAGACGCGACCATCACTCCTGCTGACGAGCACACGAGCAGAGCCACATCCACTGCCACTGCGTGACCCAGAGGACCAAGTCAAGCGCCACGGGAACCAGGAGAACCAAGTGCGCCACCAGCGCCACCGCTCGCTGCATATCTGTCTGTCACCCCCCCAGAGTTCAAGCGCGAGCACAGGCTGCGTCCCTGCTCCCACATCGTGAGACGCGCGGCGCTGAAAGTGATACCAGTTGCATGCATCTCGAGTACCAGATCACCTTCAGCGACAGCATCCACCACCTCCCCACCCAACATGAGCGCTGCGTTCGCTGCGATGGACAACGACGCAGCGAAGACGACGGCGACAGCAAGCACTTTCGATCACATCCGCTGCACCAGCAGCTACAACACCAGACGATGCAATAGCAGCAGCAGTGGCGACTCTGGCTTCAGCACATCTGACAACAGCAGCAGCGACGGTGGCAGCTCCACCTTGAGCTTCAGTTCCAGCTCCACATCCACATCCACCACCACCAACAGCAACACCAACAGCGGATCGAGCGTGCTCCGCGTGCTCTGGGACACCATCGCACTCGGGCTCGCGACGCGGCCGTGCGACGCGGTGGCCGACGCCAGCGCCTGGAGCTGCGCGCTCGTCGGTCAGTGCCTCAGCCGTGCGCGGCGAGCGCAATTCGACGAGGAGCATCAGCGGTCGCTGCTGTCGTGTCACTCGACGGAAGAGAACGGCGGAGGCGAGAGCATCGGCGGTCTCACTCGAAGTGACGGTTGTGGTCGTGGCCAGCGTGGCTTTGGTGGCCGCGGTGGAGCAGGCGACTGGTGTGGCGTTGGCTGCCAAGGCGGTCTCGATGCTAGCGAGTATGGCGGCGGCTACGACTTCGCCGACGACGCGACACTCGAGCTGCGGCGGCGCGTCATGAAGGACGAGGCCACGCCGCGGTACCTGCCGACGTTTGCGCGCGATCTCGGTCCGCAGCACCCGATCCATCATCACCAGCACCAGGTAAGGGTGTGCTGTGTAAGCGCGTTGTGTGCGGTGCTTCGTGTGTGATGCGTCGGAGTGAGTGCAGGTGTGCGCGTGATTCACCAGTTCTTCTTGCTGATGCTGATGCTGGTGCGTGCGAGTAGCTCGTCACGCCACTGACGTCTCGCAAGCCGGCGTCTCGATGGGAGAAGCGCAAGGCGGCGGCGCTGGCGCTCAAGCTGCAGGTTGGACTGGATCGCAGCGACGACAGCACTGCACACGACATCGGCAACAGCGGCGCAGACACCGTTCACGCTCAGACGTCATACGGCTCCACCAGCACGAACGATGGTATGAGTACCCGCACCAGTGGTGCAGCAAGAGACGCCGCCAGCGGTTGTTGCGACCTCGACACGAACTGCCGCACGTCCAAGAGCGAGTTCGCGACGCTGCTGGTCGAGACCGAGCGAGCGCTAGACGACATCCTCCTCGAAAACGACAACGCCAGTAGCCCCCTCATCTCTCTCAGCAGCCTCGCTGCCTCCAGCACGAGCAACGACACCATCAGGAGCAGCAGCAGCAACTTCAACAACAACAGTGAGGCGAGTTCGATGCAGACCTCCAGCGCTGTCACCTCCACCGTCAGCAACGACACTGCGAATCGCGGCATCGGCATCCAGGAGTTGGCTCCACCTGATGACATTCGGCGCCTGAGCGTGGATGAGCTGCTCGCGAGACGCCCGCTCTCGCTGCCGTCGACCGCACGCTCCGTCAGTCTATCGCGCGACGGCGGAGGCGCAAGCAGCAACCACAGTTCCTGGCACGGTAGCAAGGTCAATGACTGCGGCGACGACAATGGCTGCGTCGACCGTGTCAACGAAGAGCGGGACCGCAAGAATGGCGACAGGAACGACCCAGCACGACCGGTACCGCCGTCTACCGGCGAGCTGCACCAGTGGCTTGCGGCCATGGACCCGCCGCGCGCCGCCGAATACCTCGTGTACGCTCGCCTGTTCGAAGCGCAGGGCTTCCACGCGCTCGCGGACCTCGCGGAGCTGGCGGGCGATGAGGTGGAGCAGGCCATGAGCGAGGTCGGCATCGTCAAGTTCGCGCACCGCGCGCGCATCCGCAAGGCGATTCAGCGGCTGTTGAGTGGCGGCGGATACAGCGAAGGAGACGGCGACAGCGGTGGCAGCGGTGGTAGTGTAAAGAGCGAGAGTGAGAGCGCGATCGAGGACGGCGGCGGCGGTGCGGTGGCGCTGCGGCACACGCGCGCTGCGTGAGGTGCTGCGGAAGGACTGCGCTCGTCGGCGCGGGGGCGAGTGAGGAAGAGCGAGCGCAGGGTCGATGCAGTCAGAGACCAGAGACCTTCGGTGTGTCAGGGAACCGCATCATCCGAGTCCGGGGTCCGGAGTCTTCGCGTGTGCGTCACAACAAGATCTGGATCTTGTGGATTGTTGCGGCGCGTTTCCATTTCGTCTACCAGCCCGTCGAGCTTGTAAAACCAGTTCGAGCGATGGGATGACTGGGTGACGCGTCATCAGAATGACGCGTCACGAGAGAGAGAACGGACACCTAGAATTGCAAAATGTGATGGGGTGGTTTGACGGATCTCACCTTGTTATGAGCAGAAACAGCGGCAGCAACCAGCTTCTAACTTATGAACCGATTTTAACTTGGCATTAGTAAGAAACTAACTCTGGTTTCTTACTAATGCCAAGTTAAAATCCGTTCAAAAGACGTCAAGCTTGGTCTATTTATCAAAAGACGGTGTGTGGTCCTTGCCACGCACGACCTCACGTACTGCGACGCACACGAGACACAACAATAGGATCCCCTTCTTCTCTCGCGCACATCATTTTCGGATCGCCCAGCGCCAAGCCACAAGCTAGCGAAGAAGTCGAGGGAACTCTTCCTGCGTCTCCCCCCTGCGCGTCGTGCTGCAGCTCGTGCTGCTGCAACCACCACCGCCGCCATGAAGTTCCACAAAGAGGTGCTCAACGACGTCTGGATGCAGTTCCTCGTCATCCTGCTGCTCATCGCGCTCTCGGTCGACTCGCTCAAGTGCGTTGGTCTCCTCCCCTGCTGCTGCTGGTGGGCTCTGTTCCCTCCTCTCTGCTAACACCTCGTGTCTGTCGACATCCCGCAGCCCGATCAAGGCCATCAGCGGCTTCCTCGGCGTGCCGTCGTACTACTGGGGCGTGCTGGGCTTTCTCGTGATGCTCGCGCTCATCTGGGCGAACCTCGCGGACGTGATCTACCGCTGCACGCGCGTGTTCCTGCACAGCATCCTCAGCATATCGTTCAAGAGCATCGAGATCGTCGGGCTCGACAACATCCCGCGCGAGGGCCCGATCATCTTCACGGGCAACCACGCGAACCAGTTCGTCGACGGGCTCGTGGTCATGATGACCAGTCCGCGCAAGGTGCGCTGCTCCGCCTGCAGCTACTGCTAATGGACGCAGTGGAACGCGACTCACTGACTGCTCTGCACTGCCTCAACGCCGCAGGTCGGGTTCCTGATCGCCGAGAAGTCGTGGCACCTGCCGGTGGTCGGCGACTTCGCGCGCATCATGGGGTGCATCCCGGTGGTGCGTCCGCAGGACTCGGTGCTCAAGGGCGTGGGCCGGGTGAAGCTCGCGGACGCGACGGCCGTGGCGGCGGACAAGGCCGCGGACGCGGACGAGGCAGCACCGACGAAGAAGCAGCAGTTCACGCTCGTGGGCGACGGCACGAGCTTCACGGCGCAGGTGACGCCCGGCGACCAGCTGCGCTTCCAGGGGCCGAGCGTGAAGGACAGCGGGTCGCCCGTGAAGATCGTCAAGGTCGTGAGCGACACGGAGCTGGTGCTGGACGCGCCGCTCACGAGCCCGAGCGACGCGCCGGTGTTCGAGTGGAGCCACTTCGGGATCCTCAAGCGCGTGGACCAGTCGGTGACGTTCGCCAAGGTGTACACGCACCTGAAGCGCGGCAACTCGATCGGGATCTTCCCGGAGGGCGGCTCGCACGACCGCACGGACCTGCTGCCTCTCAAGGCCGGCGTGGGCATCATGGCGCTCGGCGTGAAGGACAAGTACAACATCACGGCGCACGTCGTGCCGGTGGGGCTGAGCTACTTCCGGGGCCACCGCTTCCGCGGGCGCGTGACGGTCGAGTTCGGCACGCCGATCACGGTCGACGAGCAGCTCATGAATACGTACGAGCAGGACAAGCGCGAGGCGTGCAACGAGTTCCTGCACCGCGTGGAGGACGGCATGCGCTCGGTGATCGTCACGGCGCCCAACTACAACATCATGCAGCTCGTGTTTGCGGCGCGGCGGCTCTTCCAGCGCTCGGGCGTGCGCTTGTCGGCGCGCGAGACGCAGGACCTGAACCGCCGCTTCGCCGAGGGCTACAAGATCCTGAGCACGGTCCCGGCGGCGTCCGCGGACCTCGAAGAGATCCAGAAGAAGCTCGACGAGTACAACCGCACACTCAAGAAGATGGGGCTCAAGGACCACCAGGTGCCGTTCATCTCGTGGTGGACGATCCACGACGTCATCGGCTCGGCGCTCTACGGCTTCCTGATCTTCGCGCTCGCGTCGATCCCGTCGTTCGTGCTGAACGCGCCGGTGGGCTTCCTGGCGCGCTACGTGGCGCTCGGCGAGCAGAAGAAGGCACTCGAGGGCTCGAAGGTCAAGGTGGCCGCGCGCGACGTGCTGCTGAGCAAGAAGATCCAGTTCTCGATGGTCGCGGTGCCGGTGCTGTGGCTCTTCTACCTGCTCGCGGCGGTGGTGCTCACGGACTGGTACTGGTCGTCGATCTTCCTCCTGCTGCTGTCGTTCCCGCTCTTCTCGTTCTTCGGCGTGCGGTCCGTGGAGGCCGGCATCATCGAGTTTAAGACGATCCGCCCGCTCTTCTTCCGCCTGCTGCCGGACCACAAGAAGACACAGGACGAGCTCCCGCGGAAGCGCGTCGAGCTGCAGAAGGACGTGCGCGACTTTGTCAAGAAGTACAAGGCGCAGCTCGGGAAGCTCGCCGAGCCCGTGCGGGTAGACTGGCACGAGTACATGCACTCGGTGGCGGTCAAGGAGGCGGAGGCGGCGCTGGCGGCCAAGGCGCTCGCGGCGTCGCCGACAAGCGCGGGCAGGAAGGGCAGCGACGGCGCGTTGTTGGAGGACGAGGGCGACTCGAGGCGCTCGCCGCCGACCACGATCACGAAGGAGCACGACCTGAGCATCCTCAAGAAGTCGGACAAGTCGGTGATCGACCTCGCGGGCATGGAGCGGTCGATGTCGTGTCCGCCGGGGTTCCAGGAGGTCTTGCAGAAGCAGATGGAGCTCGAGCGGCTGAAGGAGGGCCGCTCGGCGTCCACGACGGCGTCCACGTAGCTCGCTGGCTGGAGGAACGCGTCCGTGTCGAGAGCGTCGCTCGTCGTCCGTCAGTGAGTCGCCCTCCTGGTGCGTTTGCCTGGAGGCAGTTAGCTGGATGTGAGTCAGAGCTGTTGGGAGGTGGGCTCCGTCGAGCGCATGCCAGCGGCGTCCACCAGCTCACAAAGTCCATTCACCAACCCAAGTTCTCTGCACTGTACTCCCTAATCGACTTCAGATCTGTTGCTGTTCTCAGGTTCATCCGCGACGCGAAGTCGGTCTCTAGGTGCTGAACGAGCCGCTGCTGCTGAGCCGCGTGCCGGATGTGCTCCGGTGGAAGATGGAGCCGCGGCGCAGCGCCGCCAGCGCCTCCTCGCGGTCTTTGTCGCTCAGCTGGTGCAGCAGCTCGAGGATGCCGGCGACCGCCGCCTTGGGGTCCTTGAGCCCGAGCTGCACCACCTGGCTCGCGGTCTGCTCGCGGCCCACGCCGGCCACGCGCGCCGTGATCCAGTCCTTGTCGCTCGCGAGCCAGAGCAGCACGTCCTTGTCGCTGCGAGCCCAGAGCTCGTCCACCGACACGTTGAGCTGGCGCGGCACGCGGCCGCCGTTCACCGCCTCCGTGAACCACGTCTTGAGCAGCTGCTCGGCCGGGGCGAACGCCACGGCGCCGGCGCTGGCCTGCACGAGCTCGCGGCGCAGCTGGAACTCGGCGAGCTGACGCTTGAGGCGCCAGTAGAAGAACGTGCGCGCGTTCCGCCACTCGACGACCTCGCGGATGCAGCTCTTGGCCTTCATGCGGCCGGGCGTGTCGTGCAGGTCCGCGAACTCGGTCGCCACCTGCACGTAGATGGGCAGCAGCGCGTCCTCGCGGAGCTTGATGTCGCGTGCGACCTGCGCGCCTTCCGACGTCGCCGCCTTGTCTTCCGCCGCGAGGCCCGCGAGGCGCTGGTCGAGGTGCCGGATCTTGTCGTCCAGGCGGTGCATCGCCTCGAGCAGCTGCTTCTTGCGGTACTTGATCTCGATCAGCCCCGCCGGCTCGAGCACGCCGCCGCGGCCCGCCGGGTCCGCGTACATCTCCATGATGCCCTGGTTGATCGTCGGGTCCACCACGGCCCACGCGCCGCCGCGCAGCTCCGCGAACGGCGGGATGTACACGAACACGGGCTGCTCGTAGTTGACGAGCCCGTCCACGATCGCCGCGCCGAACTTGAGCACCTCGTCGAACATGTCGCGCTGGCCGCCGGAGAAGCCGCGCCAGTTGGCGAAGATGAAGAGCGGCAGGTCCTCGCCCTTGAAGTCCTTGATCGCCGTCGCCGTCTTGTGCGCCGAGTCCGGGAACCAGACCTGCCCGGCCTGCTGGATCAGGTGCTCCTGCGTGTTGGGCGCCGCCGGGTCCGCCGGCACCACCTTCTCCGACGTCCGCACCTCCGTCACGACGATGCCGCACGGGATGCCGCCGAGCCGCGCGCGGCCCACGACCACGCTCTTCGCCCAGCCGTCGAGCGTCTCGCGGAACGACCCGCGGTCCGCAAAGCCCGAGACCCACTTGCCCGTCGTCTCGTCCGCCTTGCCCGTGAGCAGCAGGCGCGGGTCGTACTGCGTCCCCTTGTCCTCCGGCCGGAAGTCCACCGGCCGCTCGATCACCTCCCACCCAAACACCTCGCGCACCGGCACCGGCCCGCGACGCACCGCCGGCACGAAGCTCAGCCACTCGATGATGGACGAGATGCCCGCGAGGTGGTTCTTCGCCGTCACGTGCGTCACGCCATTCGTGTGCATGACCTTGACGCCGCCGAGCTGGTCGTTCGACGTGTACACGTCCTTGCCCATGAGCTTGTTGAGCGCCTGGTAGCCCGTGAGGATGATCGGCGAGTGCGTCGCGTTCTGCACCGTGCGGTGGCCGAGGCGCACGAGGTACGCGCCGATGCCGACGCTGCGGCCGCACGCGTACGTGAGCGTGAACACCTCCTGGTACGCGCGCGAGGTCTCGCCGGCGATCGTGCCGCTGCCGCGCAGGTTCTCCACGCCGAGGTCCTCCTCGCGGCCGATGATGTCGCGCAGCACGTAGCGCTCCTCGCCGCTCGCGGTCGTCTTGAGCACGGCGTTAACGGCGCCGTCGGCCGCGAGGCGCGCGTAGTCCTCCGGCGTCAGGTACAGGTACTCGAAGCCCTTGACCGGGTCGTTCTCGTCCTTCCAGCACACCTTGTAGAGCGCCTTGATCGACTCGGCCATGCCGATGCGCGCGCCGGCGTTCGCCGAGAAGAAGAAGCGCGGCACGCCCTTCTCGCGCGAGAACTTGGACGCGAGCTCGAAGAGGCGGTCCTCGCGCGTGCCGAACGACCCGGCCTTGAACGTGATGTCGTTCGCGATGATCACGACCTCGCGGCCCTGCGGGTACTCGGGCGTGTACAGCGTCAGCAGCCACGCCACCATGCCGATGTCGTTCAGCCCGCGCGCGCGCGTCGAGAGCTTCACGGCGCCGTCCGACTCGTCCAGCACGAGCTCGCGCGTCTCCATGAGCACGCTCGGGATCGCGATCTTCACGCCGCCGGGCACCGTGCGCTCGTGCACGAACTTGCGCCACGAGCGCAGCAGGCTGAACTCGATGAGCTCGAGGAAGTCGTACACGTACACCGTGTTGGACATGGCCTTGGCCATCTCGCGCTTCTTGTCGAACGGGAAGAGCACCGGGTACGGCGTCGTGATCGGCTTGCCGTCCCACTCGCCGTGGCTCTCGTCGCCGATCGACGTGAAGATCGGCTCGTCCAGCCCCGACGTCTCCACGTACGCCTCCACGCGCACCACGTAGCCCGTCGGGTTGGACGCGATGAGCCGCACCGGGATCGAGTTGGCCTCGTTCGTGAACCGCGCGTTGATCTTGAGCTCCACCTGCGCCACGCGCAGCTGCGCGAGGCGCTCCGAGTACCGCGACGCGAGGATCCGGATGACGCCCTCGAGGTACTGCGGGTCCACGACGGCCTCCGGCAGGATGTTGAGGAACACGTGGTTGTTCTTCGTCGGCAGCCCCGTCTTCACCGCCGCCGACCCCATCGAGAGCTCCAGCGCGTTCAGCGCCTCCACGAGCGTGCGCTCCGGGCCCGGGTACATGTCGTACTGCGAGCGCGCGCCGCCGTCATCGTCCGAGCGGTCGATCTGGCGCACCACCGCGCGCACGAACAGCCGCTGGAAGCGGTCGGCCACGAGGTGCGCGTCCGACTCCTTCGTCTTCGCCAGGTACAGGTGCACGTTCTTGTTGTTGGACGTGAGCGGCGCCACGTTGTAGTTGCGCAGCCGGCGCAGCTCCAGCTTGTACGCGAGCGGCGCCTCGATGTGGCGCACGATCTTGTCCTCGCTGTAGCCCAGGCGGTGCGGGAACGTGTAGATCCCCGGGTACAGGAACAGGTCCGCCGGGTGCGACGCGAACGAGCTGCTCGCCCCCTGCGGACGCACCGCGAACGTCACGCGGCGGATGTTGTGGCTCAGCAGCACGTCCTCGACCGACTTGAGGAACGTCTCGGCCGACTGCAGCAGCGCGCTCTCCTCCGTCTGCTCGTCGATCAAGATCACGTGCAGCACGTTCACGCACGGCTCCTTCTTCGCCGACAGCGTCTTCTTCGCCAGCGGGAACATGTCGACCACGTCCGCCAACGACGCCTTCACGGCCTCGAGGTCGGCGAACTTGACGATCGCGCCGTGGCGCTGGTAGCTCGACGAGATCTTCTCGTACTCGAGGTTGAAGCTGCCGCGCGGCTCCTCCTCGGCCTCGTCGTCCGCCACCTTCTCGACCGCCGACAGGTCCGTGAAGCTGCTGTTGCGCGCCAGCAGGCTCGCGAGGTCGTCGTAGCTCTCCGCCGGCGGCATGCCGACCGAGAGAACGTCGTACATGGGCGACGTGAACTCAAACTTCTTGGCGAAGATGTTGCCGGAGCTTCTGGTCTCCATCGACTCGATGCGGTACGACCGGTACACGCGGCGGATGTACAGCTCGAGCGCGCACTCGCGCACCTGCACCTCAGCGTGGTCGAGCAGCGAGATGAGGAGGTCGAAGAGCGGCTGCGACTGGTCCAGCAGGTTGGCGAACTTGGCCGAGAGCTCGGACGGCTGGCCGTCCGCGATGATCTCGCGCACGACCGCCTCGACCTGCCCGAGCCGCTCGCGGTGCGACGGCATCTTGTTGTCCATGAGGAGCTGCCGCGCCTCGAGCGCCACGAGCGAGTACTGGTTCTCCTTGAAGTTGGCGAGGCGCTCGAGCAGCGGCATGAAAGAGGCCGACTTGAGCGACTTGCGCGGCGACAGGTGGCTCAGCAGCTTGAGCAGCACCTTGTTCTTCGTCTCGAGCGCGCGGTGCGAGCGCGCGAAGTTGAACACGACGCCGAGGTCGCCCGCGTTCTGCTGGCGCAGCGCCAGGATCACGTCCTCGATGTTGTGCACGCGCGCGTACACGTTCTCGATGACGAAGTACTGGTTGACGAGCTCCGTCACCGCCGCCTCGAAGCCCGAGTGCAGCCCGAGCTTGTACTTCTCCGTGATGTCGCGCAGCGTCGACACGGACGCATCGAAGTCCGAGGCCGCGCGGTCCGTGGCCAGCGTCTTCTTGTGCTCGTCCAGGATCGCCGCGATGTCGCTGACGCTGAACTCGGCCACGGTCGCCTCGGCCGCCGCCGCCGATACCTGCGTGCGGAAGCTCTGCACCTTGTCCGTGATTTTGGCGAACACGTCGAGCGGGATGCGGCCGGCGAGCGGCGACATCGCCTCCTTGAGCTCGTCCACCGGCAGCAGCGGGTTGTCGAGCGACTCGAAGAGCTCGGTCACCGCCCGCTCGACCAGGTCCTCCGGCACGAAGTACCCGTCGAGCACGGTCTTGAGCACCGCCATGGAGCCCTTGAGCTTGTGCAGCGCGTTCGAGCCGCTCGTCGTCGCCGCGGCGCTCGCGGCGGGCAGCTTGCCGAGGTAGCACTCGGACGTCTTGACGCACGACGGGTCGTCGAGCTCCATCGTCGCGATGCAGTCGCCCGGCGCCAGCACCGCGCCTTCCGACTTGAGCAGCCGGATGACGCCGGCCTCGGGCGTGAGCAGCGGCATGTACATCTTCATGACCTCGATCTCGGCGAACGGCATGCCCTTGCGCAGGCTCGCGCCGTCGTCCACGAGGTAGCGCGCGAGCTTGCCGGCCGTGTTGGTCACGAGGCGCGTCGGGTCGTACTCCTTGGTGAACACGCACGTGGTGCCGTCAACGACGAGCCGCAGGCCCTGCGCCTCCTTCGTCGCGTACGCCACGTGCGACTTGCCGTTCAGGAGAACGAGGAAGCCGCCGTCCGAGAGCGTGCGGATCTCCACCTGCACGTACGAGGCGTTGAGGAAGAGCGTGAACTGGATCGGGCCGCTGCGGCACGCCCGGATGTTGTACTTGATGCCCTCGTAGATGAGCTCGAGCGGCTCGGCCTGCGCCAGCAGCTCGTTCGACGGCAGCTGCCCGCGCTCGAGCTGGCTCACGTACTCGACGAGCCGGTTGTTGGACGACTGGTACGCCGAGCACACGGCGCCGACGAGCACGACCATGAGCGGGTCCGGGCGGCCGTGCAGCCGCACCTCCGTGTGGCGCGAGATGCGCTCGTCGAGCCACGCCGTGTGGATCCGGTTGTACTTGAAGTCGTCCGACTCCATCATGTTGACGATGTACTCGACGGTCGTGTGGATGTCGCCACGGATCGACAGCTCCTTGAGCGCCAGCACCATGTTCTTGCGCGCGCGGTCGCGTGACGTGCTCCAGGAGAAGAGGTGGCCGATCTGCGAGTCGGCGAACTCGTGGACCTGGCCGGACGAGTCGACGCTGAAGTACCCCCAGACGTCCGGCGTCGAGCGGAAGTTGAGCTCCTTGAGCGCGCCGCTCGTGGGCTGGAAGCCCGCATTCGGGTCCTCCGCCGTGATGCGCGCGGCGATCACGTGGCCGTTCGGCGGCGCCTGGCGCTCGGTCTCAAAGTCGATCGGCGCCTTGCCGAACGCGTCCTTCATGTAGAGCCGGCGCACGTCCGGGATGCAGTGCAGCGGGATGCCCATGGCCACCTGCAGCTGCGCGGCCGGGAGGTTCACGTTCGTGATCATCTCGGTCACCGGGTGCTCCACCTGCAGGCGCGGATTGAGCTCGAGGAAGAAGAACGCGCGGCCGGCGTCCTCCGGGAGCTCGCTGAAGAGGTACTCGACCGTGCCGGCGTTGACGTACTCGACCTCCTGCGCCAGGCGCGTCGCGGCGCGCATCATCTGCTCCCAGACGTCCGCGGACGGCGCGAGCACCGGCCCTTCCTCCACGATCTTCTGGTGCCGGCGCTGCACGGAGCAGTCGCGGCCGCTCAGCGCGATGGCGTTGCCGTACTCGTCCGCGAGCAGCTGCACCTCGAGGTGGCGCGACTTGGCCGCGAGCTTCATGACGAAGATCGGCGAGCCCGGGATCTCACCGCGCACGGCCTCCCAGGCGCTCAGCACCTGGGACTCGTCCGTGACCTTGCGGATGCCCTTGCCGCCGCCGCCCTCGCTCGCCTTGATCATGGCCGGGAAGCCGATGCGGCGGCACTCCTCGAGGCAGTGCGGCCCGTCGCGCAGCATCGCGGCCGCGTACACGGCGTCCGGGATGCCGTCCGACTCGCGGTAGTCGACGGCGAGCCCGTCGCCGTTCCACGCGATCGTCGGCACCTTGGCGCTCTGTGCGATGATCGTCGAGCCGATCTTGTCGCCGAGCGCCTGCATGGGCTTGGCCGGCGGCCCGATGAACACGATGCGGCGCTCCGTAAGCGCGAGCGAGTTGGGCAGCGCCGGGTTCTCGCTGGCGTGGCCCCAGCCGGCCCAGACGGCGTCTACGCGGAAGCGCTCGGCGATCTCGACGATGAGCGCGACGTTCGCGTAGTTGTTGTTGTTGGCGCCGCCGGGCACCTCGACGACGTGCTCGGCCATGCGGATGTACTCGGCGTTGGCGCGCAGGTCCTCGGGCGTCGCCATGACGACGAACGAGATCTTGCGCTCGTCCGCGAACATCTCGTAGCACCACATGCGGATGCTGCGGATGGCCTTGAGCGCCGCCATGCCGTTGTTCGCGATGAGCACGGAGCGGATCGCGCGCTTGCCCTGCGCCTCCTTCACGTACTCGTCCACGCTCGCGAACGTGCGGTGCGGGTGGCTCTCGCTGCGCTGGCGCGGCGGCACGGCCGGCAGCCCCGTCGTCTCGGCGTCTGCGCTGCCCATGGTGGTGGTGCTCGCAGCAGCTGTCGTCGTCGTCGTCGTCGTCACTTCTTGCTCCTCGGTCGTCACGGTCGTGGTCGTGACGGTGGCGCTGCTGGTGCTGGTGGTCTCCGTCTCGGTCGTCACTGTCGCCGCCGCCGTGTCGGTGGTCGTCGCGGTCGTCGTGGTCGTCGAGGAGACAGCTGCTGGGGTCGTGAGCGCCGCGTCGTCCGTTGGGGAATGCGTCGCCATCGCAGCGGCGAGAAAGAGCGCGAGTGAGCGGGTGGGTGGGTGGGGGCGAGTGCGAGGGGGAGCGAAGCTCGAAGCACCAGCGGAGCTCGAGTGAGCGGCGGGCGAGCAAGTGCGCTAGCGCGTCACGAGAGGGATGGCGGCACGCAAAAAAGGTGTCATCATCGGATCGGCTGGGGCATTCAAGTGCCTGATCGACCGTCGCATATTGCCTAAACGAAGATAAATCTTGTTCGAATGTGCACACGATGCCTAGTTTTTCTCTGACGTTGAAACATTGTCCCTGATTTCCTGTTAGATGCATGTGGCCCACCTCAACTAGGCTGATCGTGATGACGTCGCAATATGACGCACAAAGGGGCCTCTATTCAAAGCATTTCGTCGGTCAATGACGCGCTTCGAAAAGAAGGCGAACTCCATGCAAGCGCAGCTTCATGCTGTGAAACGCAAGTCAGTCCTCGACCTGCTGTTCACCGCTCGCGTGACGGATGGTGCCGACGACGTCCGGGACAATATGCAGCAGCAGCGGCTCGCTCAGCAGCTTGAGACCGACCTTTCGTCGTGAGCAGCAGCAGGTCTGAAGGCAGCGATGTCGAGCAGGATTAAGATCTTGGGGTTGGCGATACTGCAGGTGTACAAGCGTTCAAGTTGGTGGTGGAGGAGGCTGCAATGACGGCGTTCTCAGGTGTTGACAGCACGGGAAGCGATCGTATCCTCAGCATCCTTCGTACGCTTCAAACGAGCGTCACCCAAGCCTCCCGACCGCATCGGATCACCTCACATCTGAAGGTTCTGCAGTTGTCGCGTCTGTCTACTTCGCGCGCTGACGCTTTGCCGGCGCCGCTGACTTCGCCTTCCCTCCCGCAGCCGCAGTCTTGCGCTTCGCAGTGCCTTCCCCTGCCGCCGCCGCCGCTCGCCCGCGAGGCTTCTTCTGGAACTTGCTCACGTCGATGTCGTCGTCGCCGTCCTCCGGCTCGCTCTCGGCGTCGGACGCGGGTGGCAGCGCGTCGTCGTTGTCCACAGCGGCGGCTTTGCCACGCCCGCCCTTCTTCACCGTCATCGAGCCCAGCGACGACTCGACCACGCCCTGCGCCTTGTGCACCGCCTTGTTGTACCTGAGAGCCAACACTTGATCGTCAGCTCACTAGCAACAACAACAACTGCCACATCAGAACGAGAGCGAGCGAGCGAACGCACTGGCGAGTGAACGCGGTCTTCGCCTTCGTGTCCAGCTCCGAGTACGAGTGGCGCTTCACGCCTGGGAACTTGAAGCTCTCCATGGACTCCGTCAGGTCCTCGCGGCTGATCTCGCACGAGTCCAGCAGCTCGATCACTTCTTCGATTTGCTGCGCAGAGGACGACGAAGCACAAGGTCAGTCGCGCTCCCCGGCAACGAATCACTCAGTGCGAGCCACGGAGCCAACGAACCTCGTCGCCGGACAGCAGCTTCTGCAGCAAAAGCTCCTTCATGTACGGCACGTAGTCCATCCGGATGACCTCGCGCGAACCCGACGCGTGCGCGCGCATCCGCACCGACAGCTCGCTCAGCAGACGCTTCGACTTGCCGGCGGACGAGTTCTTGCCCAGCCATCTACTCAGGCGCAGCGAGACAGTCGGCAACGTCCACAGAGCGTCAGCTCACTACTCCTTTCTTGCTTGGCGAACGTCAGCACACAACGACGCAGTCGCCCTTCCACGAACCTGGAGAACTCGGGGTGCCCGATGAACCCGGCAGAGTACACGCACGCAGCCACGTTGAGCGCCGCCTGCTTCGTGAGCAGGTCCCACCGCTGCTCCGAGCGCACGAGGTTCGCCACGAGGTCGCTCTCCGAGATGAACGCCGACGCGTGCATGGCGGCCTCGAGCTTCTCGTCCGACGAGTTGCGGTTGTTCATGATGCTCTGGATGTAGTTCTCCTGCACCATGAGCGGCATGAAGTCGTAGTCGACGAAGTACGCCTCGTTGCGCGCGTCGAAGCTCGCCTCGCGCTGGAAGATCTGCTGCGTGGCGCTGAACGGGTTCAGGCGCAGGCTCTCGTCCTTGTTGTGCTGCGACGACGGGTTCACGAGGTCCGCGTACGTGACCTTGGACGTCGTGAGCTTCCACTTCTGCATCTGCGTGATGAGCTGCCGGATGTCGTTGCCGCAGCGCTCCGCCGCCTCCTCGATCGCGTTCTTCTCGACCTCGAGGCCCTCGAGCGCGCCGATCTCTATTAGCCGCTTGCCGATCTGCTGCTTCGTCGGGCGGCGCATGCGCAAGTCGTACGAGTGGTTCGCCAGCGACCGCACCTTCGGGCTCTGGCGGTCGTTGCAGATGCAGATGACCGGCGTCTTGGACTTCTTGATCAGCAGAATGAGCTCGGCCGTGCCGCCGCGGTCGCCGCCCGACATGCCATCCACTTCGTCCATCACGATCACGCGCTTCGCCAGGTGCATCTTGTCGTTCGAGTTGCCGGCGCCGGGCTTCCCGAACTGGAGCGCGCGCGAGCCGAGCACGTCCTTGAGCCCCGTCTGGAGCATCTTCTTGCTGCGCGTGTCGCTCGCGTTCAGCTCCGTGCACTCGAAGCCGCACTCGCGCGCCATGAGGGTGGCGATCGTGGTCTTGCCGATGCCCGGCGGCCCGGACAGCAGGATGGTCTTCGCGCCGCGGTTCTCTGCGAGCTTGCTGCTGAACGGGATCTTCTTCGTGCCCTTCACGTGCACCGCGTCCCAGTCCACGAGCCACTGCTTGATGCGCTTGCCGAGCTCCACGTTCCCGATCATGTCGTCCAGGCGCTTCGGGCGGTACTTGTCTGTCCACAGCATGCTGCTGGTCGAGCTGCCGCGTCGTGACGACACCGCGTCAGACCAAAGGTACGTCTCCACCCGACCACAAGGAGCAAGGAACAAGGACACACGCACCTGTCGGCCGCCGACTGCTTCTTCCCCACAGCCTTCGCCTTGCTCAGGTGCTTCTCCTTCTCGAGCAACTCCCGCTGCTTCTGCGCCGCTGCCTCTGTGATCAGGTTGAAGAACTGGTTTTGCTGCAGGATGCGCACGTTCTTCGCGACCGCGTCCTTGTACTTGACGCTCGTGGAGACGTCCCCGCCGTCCGGCAGCGCGTGGCCGACGACCAGGAACGTGGTCGCCTTCGAGACGCTCACGGCGACAGACCCGCCGCAGCACTTGACCAAGTGGATCGCGGCGTCGCGCGACAGGCTCTGCAGGTCGCCCGAGAAGACGAACGTCTTGCCGTCCAGGCAGCCGGCGCACGGCGGCGGCGCCTTCCCGGCGCTCGTGGCTCCGATCGGCGCCACGTCGGCGTCCTCCGCCTTCGCCTGCAGCGACGGTCGACGAGGCAGCTCGTCAGCCAGCAAGAAGAATCAGCCGCAGCAGGGGAGTGAGGCTGGCGACCGACCGGCGCCTCTCGCTTCACTTGGGCCTTGGCTGCTGTTGACGCAGGCGCGACAGGCTTCTTGGCACCCGCCGCGCTCTCCTTTCTGACACTAGCGACGCGTGAATTGGCCGCCACGACGAACGCGTCGTCGTCGTCGTCGTCGTCGTCGTCGTCGTCGTCGTCGTCGGCAGCTGCGCGTCGCAGCCGCTTGCGCTCCGCCGCCTTCGGCCGCGCGTCAAAGTCGTCGTCGTCGTCGCTGTCGTCCAGCACCACGACATTCTGCTTGGCGCGGCGACTGGGCGTCGAGCGCGTCGGCGTCTCGGTCTTCGCCGCCGGCTTCTTCGCGCGAGCCGGCGACTCTGCCGGTTGGTCGAGTCAGTCGGTCAGTTCGTCAGTTCGTCAGTTCGTCAGTTAGTCAACCAGCGACAGGGGCGGCGGCTGCCACCGCGCACCTTCGCGCGCCTTCGCCTTCGTCGCTTTCGTCGCTTTCGCTTGGCTCTTGGCCGCCGGCTTCTGGAAGAACGAGCGGATGTCCATCGCCAGTCGCCCGCCGGAGCTCCCCACGCACTTGGGCTCCGTCGCGAGCCAAACAGTTGCGATGCGATTCCCGCTACAAACAGTGTACTGCGTGCTTCCTGTTAAGTGCGAGGTTCCCACTAAGTACGAACATGCGGTTTTGCCAATCGACCAAGAGACCCCGACTCACGCTCGACCACGCGGAGCGAGGATGGCTGCTGCCGCCGCGACGCCCGCGTCGCTCAAGTACGTGAGCCTCGTGGTGCTCTGCCTGCAGAACAGCCTGCTGGCGATCCTCATGCGCCTCTCGCGCGTGGGCGACCACCCGAAGTTCAACACGTCCACCGCGGTCTTCGTCGGCGAAGTCTTCAAGCTCGTCACGTGCTCCGCCATCATCTTCCTGGTGCGTCGCCGCTCTGCCTTACGCTCGCCTTCGACGGGACTAACGTATGTACGCAGACGCGAGAGCGCGCGCCGAGCGCCAGCAGCGGCTCGGGCTCGGGCGCCGCGCAGCCACGCGTACACGCGAGCTCGCTCGACATCATCCTGGACCAGCGCGAGATGCTGCGCGTGAGCGTGCCGGCGCTGCTGTACGTGATCCAGAACAACCTGCAGTACGTGGCGGTGTCGAACCTCGACGCCGCGAGCTTCCAGGTGCTCTACCAGCTCAAGATCCTCACCACCGCCGTCTTCTCGGTCGTGCTGCTCAAGAAGGCCATCCTGCCGCTGCAGTGGGGCGCCATCGCGATCCTCATGGCCGGCGTCGCGCTCGTGCAGCTCGACGACTCGGGCGGCGCCGCGGCCAAGAGCGCGGCGGCCAAGGGCAACCCGGAGCAGAGCACCACGCTCGGGCTCGTTGCCGTGCTCGCCGCGTGCATGTGCTCGGGCTTCGCCGGCGTCTACTTCGAGAAGATCCTCAAGGGCTCGAGCGCCAAGGGATCGATCTGGGAGCGCAACGTCCAGCTCGGTCTCGTGAGCATCGTGCTCGCCGGCGGCGGGCTCGCGTACAACGACATGGACCACCTCGTGGCGCACGGCTTCTTCTACGGCTACCGCCCGGTCGTGTGGGCGGCGATCGCCGTGAGCGCGCTCGGCGGGCTACTCACGGCTGTGGTCGTCAAGTACGCGGACAACATCCTCAAGGCGTTCGCGACGTCGATCGCGATCGTGCTCTCGGTCGTGCTCTCGATCTTCCTCTTCGACAAGCTCCCGACGGCGCAGTTCATGCTCGGCGCCGTCCTCGTGAACGGCTCCGTGTACTTGTACGGGAGCGCGCCGGCGTGGAAGCAGGCGCAGGCGCCGGTGCTGCCGCGCACGACGAGCGACAAAGCCGACAAGTAGTAGGACGCGTCGGGGCCGATCCGGTTTTGCCGCATTGAAGCGAACACGACAGTGCTGAGAGCCCCCGACAGTGTTGAGAGGCCTCCGACAGTGTTGAGCCACCAGACAAGACGAGGGCGACAGGATCGCACGCCGGATGTGATGCCTCTCACGCTATTCGCAGCTGGCGCAGCACACGCGCAATGGACGCGAGGTGGCGCCACGTCGCCTGTGCGGCGCTTGTGTTGCGCCTCGCGCTCTCGTCGGCGCTATGCGCTGCAGCGGTGGAGGCGCCGACTTGCGCGTCGGCGAGAGCGCTAGCGCTAGAAGCCGCGACCGGCGTCCTGCACCCTCGAGCGAGCGACCTCCGCTTCGTCGCGCCGACCAGCGCTGCTGACGCCGACGCGTATGCTGCCGTACGTGGCAGCTCCGGATGGTATCAACCGACTCGGTCAACGTCTGAACGCTCTGCAGCTGAAGCTGCCGCACCGCGCGCTGGTCGTGGAGATCCAGCTCAACCAGCGGCGCGTCGTGTTCCCCAGAGGCGGCGGCCAGCCGCTCGTGCCGGTGTGGCACTCGAACCACACGAACCGCACGAAGCACAGCTTGCTCGCCACCATCCGGCTGCGCAAGCACCTCCCGCAGGCGCTCAGGAGCGACAGCGTCGGCGCCGTCGCGTTGCGCCACCACTCTTCGAGCTCCGACGCGGTGGCGCTCGCGATGCAGCAGCGCGACCCTGAGTGGCTCTGGGTGTACGTGGACTTCGACCAGGTCGCGTCCGAGATCTCTCCGCTGCTGTCCGGAGCATACGCGGTCACCCTGGAGCTCCGCAACGCGCATCTGCAGGTGCACTGGTCTCTCTCTCTCTCTTTTGATCTCTCTCTCTCTCTTGGCTCACGTGATGCGCACTGGCGGCCGCAGGAGCCTCTCGTGCTGCGACTCGGCGACGTCCACCTCAGGCGAGACGCGCACGCGTTCGCGCCGTTCGGGCTCTCGGACGTCTGGGACGGCAGCATCCTCGACAAGTTCGTGCGCCGCTGCGCCGCCGACCCGGCGTTCGAGGCGCTGCTCGCGAACCGGATGCTGTGGGGCGAAGTGGTGCGTGCGCTTCGGCCGCTCTCGGAGACAGCAGCGCCTTCCCCGTGCTGAGCGCCTCTGCCGCTCTCCAGCTCGTGTCGCTCTTCTCCGTGTCGTACAGCGCGGCCGTGGTCTGGCTCGGGCCGTTCGACTTCACGTGCTGGCAGCTACGTGCGTACCAGCTCTCGTGCGCCGCCGGCCTCGTCTTCCAGCTCGTGTTCGCCGGCTGGTGCGCGGACGCGCTCGCCGTGCGGGTCGCGTTCCCGCTCGCGGCGGCGCTCGCGCTGCTGTACTTCGGGGCGTTCAACGCCACGAACGTGCTCATCCTGCTCGAGCGCGACGACGCGTTCCCGGAGCTCGCCTTGGACGCCGCGCCGCCGCCGATGCTGCAGCTCCGAGCGAGCCACTTCGCGAGCCTGCGCGCCGAGCGCGCGCGGTGGCACTGAGAGGAGGCGACAAGGGAATGGACATCGCGATTCAGATTGAGCTCTTGGGGGGAGGCGGCCGGGAGCGCAGCTGGCGAGGAGCGCGCTTGACGCTAGAGACGCACGCTGCGTCATGCGTGACGCGACTCCGGCGGTGGAAGGCGGGCGACGTGGAGCTGTTGTTGCTGGTGGGGGATCCCGACCGCCGCTTGTGCCAGCGAGGCAGGTTGCAGCGCCACCTGCAGAGAGGATCGCTCTGCGGCTCCAGCCGGCCGGCCGGGACGACCAAGCGGCCGCCCGGCTCACTCGTCGTCGTCCATCGAGAACGAGAGCAGCTTCTTGTTGCTGAGCGTCGCGGCTTCTGCGCGCTTGCGCTTCTTCTGCTTCGTCTCGTCCGGCGCCTGCTGCGCGTCGCGCTTCGCCTGCTGCGCTCTGCCGCCGACCCCAGCGACCGTCTGTGCGGGCTTCTTGGGCTTCTGGGGCTTCGCGTCGGCGGCCGCCGGTGCGTCCTCCGCGATGCTCTCGCCGCCTGTCGCTTGCTCCTTCGCGAGGAACTCGGCGATCGCCGCCTGTTGCACGTCGTCGAGCTCCTCCGCCTCGGCATCCTCGTCGTCGCCGTCGGCGGCGGCTGCGAACTTGGCTTGGATCGCGGGCGGCTCGTGGAACTTTTGCAGGAACTTGGGGATCACGCGCGTGAACTGCGGGCCGCCGCCTTTGCCGCCGCCTTTTCCGCCGCCGGAGCCTTTGCCGCCGGCGCTCTGGATGCCGCGGAAGCTGCCGTCTGCGCGCCAGAGGTCTGCGTCGCCCATGCTTGATTGGGAAGGCGTTGCGATAGTGACGAAAGCGAGGTGCCATTATTGTCAAACCCGACATTGGATTGGACCATTTTTATTGGCAACAGCAGCCCAATGACGCCGTTCGCGCGCTACCTGCTCGAGCGCCGCTGGCAGCTGCTCTTCACGACGCAGGGCATCTTCATGGGCACCGTGCTCTACAAGCGCTTCACGCAGGAGCCGCCGCCGCCGCTCGCCAAGAACTTCCCGCCGCGCGCCGCCGCCGCGTGAGCGCCACGACAGCCAATACAAACCCCTCGGCCACTACCAGCCACACGTTTCACTGCGCTCATGAGACCGCCAGCGGCTCTTGATACTCGCTCGCCTCGGACATCGCGCGCACTGCGTTGTCGCCTGCAGCTGGAGACAGTGGCCCATCCTTCTCTTCCTCCTCCTCTTCCGCTTCGGCGCCAGAGCCTCCGCCCCGCAAGAGTTCGGCGAGCCGCGGCCCTTGCTCCGGCACCGGCGCCACCTTCATCGAGTGCACGATCTTGGTCGTCAGGTCCGCGACGGTGCCCGAGAGGTTCTTGCCGCTCTGCTCGTTCGCGCGGCGCTTGAGCTCTTGGAACCGCTTCTTCGCGAGCCCGGTGCGCGCGATCGCCTGGATGCGCCGCACGGAGATCACGGCCGCGAGGCTCGACGTGTGCGCGATGCTGAGCCGCCGCACGCGGTTGCGCCACATGACCTTCTGCGAGCGCGCGAAGAGCCCCGCGATGAGCTTCGCGCGCTCGATCGGCTCGCCGCGCTCCTCCGCGACGCCCATCATGATCGCCTGCGCGGCCGCGAGCAGGAACGCGTGGAAGTTGACGCGGCCGTTCTCGACGAACAGGTCCAAGCTCATCGCCCAGCGCTCGACGTCCTTGCGGCTCGAGTGCTTCGGGAGCCCGAGCGGCGGCGGAACGTAGCGCAGGAAACGCAGGAACGCGACGTCGGCCATGTACCCGGACGCCGACAGGTCGAAGCCCTGCCACACGTGCGCGACCTGCGCCAGGTCTTCCTTCTTGATCGTGCTCGTGTGCCGCTCGGTCGCTTCTTCGAAGCCCTCGAGGATGACGGCCACGAACAGGTTCAGCAGCACGTACGTCGTCACGAGCATGTACGAGACGAAGTACATGTACGTCACGTGCGCGCCAGGGGTGCACCCGATCGTGAGGCGGTCGTTCCCCGCGAACTCGCGCGCTTGCACCAGCGTCTCGTACGTGTAGTCGTCCACGCACGACTCGCCGTACGGGAACGGCTGCGCGCCGGCGACCGGCTGCACCATGAGGTCGTACATGACGTCGTTCCACGCCTCGCCTGTCGTGAACCGGAAGAGCGTGAGCATCGCGGTCGCGATGTCCTGGAAGTTGGCGTGCTCGTTCAGGTTCGAGCCGAGGCGGACGCCGGCGTAGATCTGGACCCCGATGACCGCGTACACGAACATGATGAGGCACATGAGCGTCGAGACGTTGATGAGCGCCGGCATGTTCTCGAGGATCGTGCTCACGATGTCCTGCATGCTCTTCGCGCGCTTCATCAGGCGCACGGCGAGCCCCATGCGCAGCGCGCGGACCGTGTTCGCGACGGGCGAGATCTTGCCCCGCACGAAGAACGGGATGATCGTCGACGCGGTGCTGCCGGCCACGACGAGGAAGTCGAAGATGTTCCACTTGTCGGTGAAGTACTTCTTGCCCATCGACATGAGCTTCACGGCGGCTTCGACGAGGAAGACGACGTAGAAGAGCAGGTTGCCGTACCAGAGCACGGTCGTCACCGTCTCGGACTGCTTGAAGTGCGTCACCGCGAGCATGATCGTGTTCCCGAGCACGCAGATCGCCACGCCGCCTTCGAACGCCGGGTGCTGCTGGATGTTGTAGCACAAGCGCCGGAGCGGATGGTGCGGCTCAATGACTGTGAACCGGATCTTCATGCTGTGCGAGCACACACGACGGCGGCGTAAGCATCTCCGTTTGGGAGCAACAACAGGCGCCGGACGCACCTCCGTATCATGTCTTGGATCTGAGACCACTCGCGCTGCGTCTCGTTCTCGGCCGTGGACTCGAGCGTGTCTCGCATCCGGTTGAAGTTGTCGATGACAGCGCCGACGAACAGGTTCAGCGTGAAGAAGCTCCCGATGATGATGAACGCTGCGGACATAGAGAGAGAGAAAGCGACGCGTCACTCGAGGTGGACAGAAGCCGAGCGAGAAGCGCCGAGCAGCGAAGCGTACCGATGAAGAAGACGACGTACGACCGGTTGTAGTTCTCAACCGGATGGTACCCGATGTCGGTCGCGTCGACGCCCTCGTACATGATGTCGACCCAGCCTTCAGTGGTCGCGAGCTCGAACAGGGTCATCGCCGACTTGATCACGTTGTTGTAGTTGCGTCTTCGGAGCAGCCACGTGCCGCCTTCCTCTTCGCACTGCGCCTTCGCGAAGAGCTGCTTGAACGACATGCGGGAGAACCCGAACGTGTCTTCCAGACGACTCATCTGCTCGGCCGAGAACGCGCTCATATCGCAGTAGTACAGTCGCCCCTTGAAGAAGTTCACGCCCAGGATCCCGAAGATCAGCAAGATGAGGCTGCACACCAGGAACACGTTCATGATGCTCGGGATACTCGACAGCATCGCGTTCACCACGCGCTTCATCCCAGGCACTCGGCTGATGAAGCGTAGCGGTCGCTGCATGTAGGCAAGCAGGCGACACTCGATCACGTTAGTCCACAGCGCAGATCACAGTAACAGAGCAAGTTCAGCACACCAGAGCCCGCAGCGTCCGGAACGATCGCAGCGAGCGCAGCGTCTTGCTGGAGGAGATCAGCGTGGCTCCAGAGAACGACAAGATCGTGAAGTCGAGCACGTTCCACGGATCCCTCAAGTACGACTGCGGCCCGTTGACGACGAAGCCCATGTCGATGACTTTGAGCAGCATCTCGACCCCGAAGATGCCTGTAAAGACGTTGTCCATGGTCCCCAGCACGATAGACTGCGCCGAACTCGGGTCATTGAGCGGGTTGTCGACAGCGAGCAGGATGCTCCCGACGAAGATGGTCGTGAGAATCAGGAGCTCAAAGTACGGATGTCGACTGACCTCGCGACACAACCGGCGCACAGCGCCTGACCGCTTGAACACGAAGAGGGAGCGGTCGGAGTCGTACACCGCCACTTCGCCTTTAAAGCTCTTGTCGGAGTTGCCTCGCGTGACTTTGCCCGACGAGAGCGACTTGAGGTTGACGGGTCGAGAAGTTGGAGCCACTCCACCAGCACCAGCAGGAGGACCTTCCCCACTTCGTAGAGTCCCTTGCGACGAGAAGCTCGGCAGTGTCGACGGAGGTCCGACTGTCGACCTCGTGTCGTTCTCTTTCGGATCGCCAGCCTGGGAGATCTTGGTCTTCGACGATAGACGCAGCAGTGTCGGAGGTCTGGGCTTGGCGGTCGCTTCTGGTTCCCTTGCATCGCTGGACTGCGATAGCTTCGACTTTGACGAGTAGCTCTTCAGTGGCGGTGGTAACTTCTCGTTCGGCGCCGGATGCCCGGACGAGAGGCTCGGGAGCGTCGAAAGAGAACGGAGTCGTTCTTCTCCTTCTGCTTGCAGCTGGTAGTCTAACTGCGGCAGGCGCGCGATGGTCGAGAGCCTGTCAGGAGTGCGAGGCAACGGGATTCCTTTGTATTCAGTCGTGTCTTGGGCATGTGTCTCTGGAAGCTTCGCCAACGACGGCAACTTGCGCAGCGATGGCGAACGAGACGGGAAGACAATCTCAGGAGTGCCGACGCGAATGCTCGGAGACAGCGGTTGCAGCGCAATTGGTTCATCGTCGCCGTCGCGATCGACCAGGTTCCTCGAGCTCCCGTAGCTGCTCACGTTGTTCGATCGTCTGCGGATCCGGTGGCCTCGTTTTGTCGGCGGGTCTTGATGGAAGAAGGGTGGATGGATCTCCCGTTGTGAGGGCGGACTCAGTGCGACTGCCGATCCGCTTTTCGTTCGCCCGGTAGAGTTGGGTCCGAACGGGATGACTGCGCTCAGCTTGCGAATGGAGCTCTTTGCGATCGCGTCAATGACCTTCTGCTGCCCCTTGAGCATCGCCGCCTCCACCTCAGTTTGCTGTTCATCGAGACTGAAGTTTCCCAGCAGAATCGCCAGGAACAGGTTCAGGATGATGATGTTGCCGATCACCATCACGGCCAGGAAGTACACGAGAGCGCTCCAGCCAGCCGAGCGGATGCCGTCGAACATGACGAAGTTCCAGCTCTCTTCTGTGAGGCACTGGAACACCGTCGTGAACGCGGAGAGAGTGTCGTCGAAGTTGGAGCGGCTGATGGTGTACGGTCTCTCCGGTGTCCACGGTGCGTGGGGAGGAACAGTGTGGTTGTACACGTGCGGGAGCCACTCCACCGGGTTGCCGTCGGCGTCGAAGCGAAACTTCGTCGCGAAGAACTGCATCCCAATGAGTGCGAAGACGTACATCAAGAGTAGCAGCAGTAGCCCGAAGTTCGCCACGTCGAGGATACTGTTCCCGATCTACGAGCAATCCACACACATGCGTTAGCTGTGAACTAGCGAGGCGCACAAGAACGAACTGCTGTACTGTCGAGAGCATTCTCACCGTCACGAGCAGCTCCCGTAGCGACTTCCACGAACGAGCCAGCTTCATGATCCGGAAGAACCGAAAGCTGCGCAGAGCGGAGAGTCCCGAGTTGTTCTTCGAGCTCGGGTTCGCGGCGTTCATCGCCAGCTCGATCAAGCTAATGAGGACGATGACGCCGTCGAAGAGGTTGTAGTTGTCAGCGCAGTACTCTTTCACTCCCAGCCCGGCGAGCTTGAGTCCCATTTCCACGATGAAGACGATCGTCAACACGGTGTTGATGTGCTCAGTGATCATGTCGCGCTGCTCGTTGACAGGGTACTCGTCCATCGCCAGACAGACAGTGTTCAGCAATATGCAGAACACGATGAAGGCTCCGAAGAATGGGTCCTGTGCAGCACTGAGAGTTAGCTCGCATGACACACAGTGAGCACAGCAGTCACATCGAGATCCTCTAGCGACGTACATCTGCGACCGTGTGACAATAGCTTCTCAGTCGCTCCTTGAGGTTGGTCGTCCTGGCGATCTGTATGGTCGAGTGGATTCCGTTCCGGAGGCTCGCGCTTATGCCAGCTGGCATGCTCTTCTCAGAGCGATCCAGAGTTGCCGCAGTGTCGTGGAGCGTCGTCTTTGATTTTTGCTGCTGGTTCTTGACGCTCGCAACGCGCTCAGCGAGGATCAGGTCCCAGTTCTCTGCGGTTCCGTCGTTCACAGCCGTGAAGCGCTCCCAGATCACAGCAAACACGAACTGCAGAAGGAAGAACGCTCCGATGATGGTGAACGTGACGAAGTAGAGCGACGCGAACGCCCAGTTGTGCGCATCTTGGAACTGCGAAGCCAACAGCAAACCGAGAACATCAACATCGTTGTCAGTGTTCAACCCCAACGGCACTGCGCATTCGCACACCGGACCTCGAGCGCACTTACATTGTACATCACGGCCGTCCACCCCTCGAGCGTGATGCACTGGAAGAGTGTGAGGATCGCGTAGCCGATGTTATCGAAGCCCGCCAGCTTGAAGTCCCAGAACTCGGCGGACGGTATCAAGTCGAAGTCGATGGTCGTGTTTGCTGGCAGGTTGTACACGGACCCGCAGTACTCCCCTAGTCCGCACGTGTAGCCCCCTCCGCAAACTCGCCCGTCGCCTGCAAGTGGCCATGTGCCGTTGATGGGCTCCGGGGTCTCGCGACATCGGTAGTGCAGAGCCCCGTTCCAGAACAGGACGCCAAGGATCCCAAACACCGTGAACACGAAGCCGATGATCACCATCACGTTGAATAGCGCTGGAATCGCCGAGAAGAGTGCGTAGATGAGGATTCGCATGCCTCTCAGGTTGCTCAGCGTGCGCAGCGGCCGAAGCACGCGCGCTGTGCGCAGCGCAGTCACCTTCGGGACGCCAGGCAGATCCCCGATGAACCCGACGACGACCACGAAGAAGTCGAGCTGGTTCCAGTAGCTCTGCAAATACGCGCCGCGACCAAGCACGAAGCCCATCGCCATGATCTTCATCGCGCACTCTGCGAAGAAGATCCAGGAGAACACCTGCTCGGATCGCTCGACGATGCGGTTCCTGAGGTTCAGGTTGTACAGTCCGTCCGCGTCCGGCAGCGACCCGGGGTCTTCGTAGTCGCGGAACGCCAGGATGCACGAATTCAGCATGATGCAGAGCAGGATGAAGCGGTCGAACCACTTCCACTCGACGATCCACACGAGCAAGTACCGGAAGCGGTTCTTGGTGTCCAGGAAGAACAGCGAGTTGTTTGCAAGCCGGCGCTTGCGGCCGTGCACTTCAAAGTTGTACGTCAGGAGTCCGAGCTCGCGGATGCCGTCCATGAACTCGATCAGCGACAGCTGCCCGCTTCTGTTTTGGTCCAGCTTGCGGAAGATCTTCTCGATGGCTTTGTCTAGACTTGCGGACCTGCACAACCGAAGGCGTTAGCCTCCGTGCCAGCCGATCAATCATACACAACTCGGATCGTACGAACCTCTTCGACTCGAGCGTCACCATTTGAACCAATCGCTTCTCGATCACCGTGAGTGTCGCGTCCTCGCCGTTGTCAGCTTTGTAGACCTCGAGCAGGTCGCACGTGTACTTGCAGAACTCCTGGTAGTCGATCGTGCCGTCGCCGTCCGAGTCGAACGTGAGCCACAGCTGCTTGAGCTTGTCAGTATCCGTGTCGATGTCGATGCCCGCGTACTTGAGCACGCTCGACATGCGTCTGCGCACGCCTTCGGTGATGTGGACGAGCTGGGAGGTCTCTTTGCGCAGCATGTCGCCTCGCGACGTCCCCTTCGACAAGCTGCGCCTTGCCACCACATTCGGAACCTGTCGTAGCACAGCGCTCGTCGGCAAACTCTCTTCGGCCCTGTCGGGATCGCACGCCGCATCTGTGATCTTGAACCTCGTTGAGGGGGAGAGCAGCTTCGAGGACGACATGATCGAGCGGATGGTCGAGAGTCGAGGCGGATCGGTAGATGGCCGACTAGCGAGACGGCTCACAGACCGGAGCACGCTCATCCGCACGGGGTTCACGAGCAGTGGAGGCAGGTTGTTCGCTGCCATGTCGTCCGCCTCTGTCACCGGCTGCTCCAGGCTTGGAGCTGCTCGCGCTTCTTCCACCATGCATACTCACGTGCCTTGAAGGAGCTCTCGCGCAGCACCGGAAGCAGTTGTGGCTGTCCGTGGTGACCTCGTGCGCGTCCTGGTGCTCGTCCTGACACGCGCTCGTTTCCTCGCAGTCACCTGCACCTGCTGCAGCCCGGCCAACAAGAGCTGCAGAACACCCGGGCGTCCGAACAAATTCACCCGAAACTGCACAACCTCGAATCGACGTTTATAGTGTAGTACTGTTCACGAAAGTCGATCAGTGTTAATTAAATATAGGTGCTGCGCTCATCCTCTCAGTGCTCGAGTCTCCAGCTCGAGTTGACAGGAGAGCACGCAACCAGACTTATATCGGAGTTGCACCGTGTGCGCTTGAATCGAGTTCGCACGCACTTGTGGTTAGACGACGCGGTTTCTTGTCACTGCTGGTCTCTGCAGAACGGCGTCGGTCGGGTGTTGCAGTCGAGATTGACTTGGTGGAGGTGGAGGATGTTCAGTGCTGCATTCACGTCTCGGTCCTAGAGTTGACATCCGAACGGGGTCGAGCGAGTCTGTACCAGCGTACCGAGTAATGAGAGAGAGAGAGAGAGAGTTTGGTTCACACTACTGTGCTGCCGCCGTCACCGCTACCCAGTCCCTCAAAAGCACAACCGCCTTGGCCTTCGGTCTATTGGATCGATGACGTCAGGAGGACGACGCGAATCTCGATTATTATTCAGCGACGGTACTCCAGATCCCGGTTCGCGTTGATAGCAGCAGAACCAAGCGCGCACCATGACTGTAGTGGAGCTAGCATCGGCAATGGAACTCCATGGCATAGAGCAACTCGCGCGTAAAGCAAGACAGAGCTGCCTGTCTTGGAGTTCTGTCTGTGTTTCGTGACCAAAATGATGCACTCCTCTTTCAAAAATACGAGAAACAGTGTTAGCTCACTATTTGTATGCACAAAGTTGATTACTAACTTAAGGCTAGCCATACTGCTTTTGCGCCAGATATCATTTGATTTAGACAGGGATCTAGCATCTATAAAGAGGGTATTATCATACAAAATTCGAGTCAATATGCCCTTGGTAGAATTCCTTGGTATCTGCTTTTCGCCTCATGCATCACGATGGCGGAGATCCGTGCTGCGCCGCTGGTGGTTCGAGGCAGCGCTGATGCCGCCGACGCGGACAGCGGCGAGCAGCCGAGCCTGGAGCTCGCGGCCCTGCTACTGGACGCTCACTTCTCGGTGCAGGACCCGCCCATGTACTCGGGTTTGTTGCCGTGGCGAGCAGCGCGCTTGGCGGGTCATGAGACTTCGGACACGAGCGTCGGAACCGATGGAAAGGCGACGAAAGTGAAGAAGCGCCGCGTGCACGTCGCCTTCGGTAGAGTGGCGTGCGTCAGCCCCGCGTCCGCAAGCCAGCACGACCGCGGGAACGCGCACTTCTTCGTCGAGGTCGAGGTCCGGGAGCGCCTCGAGCAGGCGAAGCAAGTGCAGAAGATCGTGAACGTCATGTTCGTTGGAGAGAGGAGCGTCGAGTGGCACGTGCTCTTGCGGCCAGGACTGAAAGTGCTCGTCACGGACCTCGTCAAGGTGTTCTCACGCGAGTGCGACGTCTTCCTACTCCAGACCACGACACTCGATGCCAGCAGCGACTCGACGCCGTCGCGACTCGGAACGCAGGTGTTCGTATGGCAAGAAGATCCGATGAGCACTCGCCAACTATCGACGACTCTGGTGCTCACAGAGAGCCAAGAAGGATCAGAGCAGCATGAGGGTGGGCTGCGCACCGCGAACGGGTTGGTGGACTGCGAAGGGGTCGTCACTCGTGTGCTCTGGAACGGCTGTCTCGAGATCCAGGGGGAGCCTGGCTTCCTCGTGTGCCTGTTTCACTTTCCCGGCGTCGACCTGCAGCAGATCCGGGAGGGAGCGACAGTTCGTGTCTGCAACGCGCACGTCCTGCGATGGGCTACTCCGGTTGAGAGCAAGATCGTGCTCGGGCTGTGCGCACGAAGCCACTTTTCCGTCGTCAAGCATGGCAGCGCGTGCGGACGCTTCTTGAGCTCATCGTTGCCTTCAAAGCAGCATCGGAGCAAGATCCTGTCTTGCTTCGGAGATCGGCACACTCAGCCTCCCTCGATCTCTCTCTGGCTTCTCGAGACGTTCGAAGCTCTGGTGACCAAGTTCTCGTTCGGTTCGAGCGTTCCGAGCGAACGATCTGCGGTGTCGTTCCCACACACGAGGCGGCGGGAAGCCCTGCGAGTGTTTGCGGACGCGCTGGAGGTCGACGTGACCTCCGACGCTCTGGTTCACAGTTTGACGCTGGGAAGTCGGTTCTTGAGAGCACACTCTGGCGGTGTTGACGGGTGCCCAACTGTCCGAGCCAAAGCGTTCGAACGCACGGTGCCGCGCGGGAGTACGGTGTCAATCCAGCGGCTCGAAGAGTGGGGGAAGGCGCGGCTGAGTGCAAAGTATGCAGACGAGCAGCCTGCAGGAGACAACAAGGGGCACTGGCGCGTCAAGATACCAGCGTCAGAACTCGAGTGGTGTTTGTTGGTGGGCTGCATCAGCGGGAACGCGGACAGTGGAGACTTGGCGATGAGCGATCGGACTGGATCGCTGGCGTTGTCGATCGTGTATGGACCGCACGAGCTGGAGTTGAATCGCGAAGATGCAGCGTCGTTGTACGCGATCCAGCGATTCGACCTTCTCTTCGAAGTCTACAGCTGCAGCAACGACAACCCAAGTCTGCTGCGCGCACTTGGCGACGACAGTGCAGTGACGGTGATTCGCGTTTCATGTTCTTTGGACGACGTTGTCAGCATCCCGATGGGAGACGGCGAGAGTCGTGTTGGCCCTCTCGACACAGCGTCGAGCGGGCAGGAGCTGACCGTTTTCGTGACGCACATCGACCCGATCGCGCACTCTTCGCTTGCCATCGTCAGGCTCGCGGCACACATCACGTATCGACATGTGCATGCGATCGCTTTACCGACGAAGCACGAGCAAGATGAAAGCCCGGAGCGCGTCGAGCTGTTGATCAGTGCAGATGTTCCGCATTGGCAGCTCGAGAAGTACGGCTGCTACAAGATCGCAGGTGCGATCCGCGAAGAGGATTCTTTGGCAGCAAGTGGAGCAGATCGACAACAGGCAACAGCAACCACGACCGAAGAGAAGAGCATCGGCTTGACGACGCAGTTCTTGTTGGAGATGGCAGATAGTCCGACCAGTGCTTGCCTTCGAGAATGCGTCGACATGCTCGAGGGCTTCAACGCGGCTGGTCGAGTCGTTCGCAGGGGTCCACTGAAGGTGTATCGCGTGGAGAAGCACATCGGCATCAAGCCTATCGCGTTCAAACTACGTGATCACTCAGTGAAGTGCGAGACTCGAGGTTGCGACTTCTGCGCAAGTACCGAGGCGAACGAAGTTGGTTTGCTCGATCTGTCGAGGCGCACGAGTGCTCGTGAGCTCAAGCACGCTCCTCTTCGGTTAAAGCGCACGGACGTCGCGATTTCGAGGCAGCAGCTACTGCAGTTCAGCTTACTGCAGCACTTTGCGCTTCAGGAGAAGCGGGTGCAAGTCAGAGATCTGCTGCGTCACCCCGATCCCCGCCCACTGCAAGAACAGCAGCGCAGCAACAGAGGTAACGACAGTGGAAGCAGCGAGAGTGGACTTGGCTTCTCCGATCGAGGCGATCGGGTGGATATCCACCGCTCGAGACTGTACACACTGATCGGAGTCATCACGAGCAAGCGGTTTAGCTGGGTCGAGAAGCATCCGCCACTCCCCGACCAAGGACTCGCTCCTAGCAGATTAAGTCTGTCGAGGAAGAGAGATCGCGACGGAGCAGCACCCGAGACGCCATCAGTTGGGTTTCTTCACGGCTCGACGCGCGAGCTG
>JAASGM010000128.1:0-35405 GCA_023334215.1 Globisporangium cystogenes | reverse complement strand
CGGATATCAAGAAGGTCGATGCGATGCGCCACTCACGAGCAAAGGCCGTAATTTCCAAGCTCGAAGAAGTCGCGAGCAAGATGAACTTGATCGACACATCAGCGCTTTCGAGGTGCTCGATAGAAGAAAGCGATCGAGTGTACACTGCCGCGTATACCAACGTGGTGAACTCGATCTACGGAGAGTCGGCGTTGTCGCGGCGAGACGAAGTGTGCTACGGCACGATATACAATCGCTCGACAGCTGCAAAGCGAGAGCAGAAGAGGACGCAGCTGTACACGAGAGAGACTTTGAATGTGATATCCTTGTGCTGGCCACTTCCTGAGGTGACAGGCACCGTGTGTGATTCACAAGTTTGTACAACAGCGAACGGGACACTGTACGATGTTTTTGTACAATGCTCATGTACGATGACTGTGACATCTGTGACTGTGATACAAATAAATCACAATTGAGTCTACTGTAGCCATTTATCTGCTCTTATTGCAAGAGCTCTCTTTTTTATACTATCGATTGTAGCAAAAACTACTGCTGGTGCGTCGCGAAATCATATCACAATAAGTGCTCGGTTATTAGCTGGAAGAGCAGATACTGAGGTACTTTTTTACTTAGAAGCGTAAATTGTGCAAACTGTGCTCTACCCTAAATAACATGCCACCACCCTTTTATAATCTTCCCGCCCTTTAATAACACCAAATATTTTCAAAGTACCAGTACTCGTTTGTGAGTGGCCTCGAGACAAGCTCTGCTGGTCTCACGACAAAGTCCGAGCGGGGTGATTCGATGATGGCACACACGTGTTGTCAACTTAACATTTCGTCCTCAAAGTCGTCGTCGCCGTACGACTCCTCCGTGACATCGTGGCGACGCGCTGACTTCGTCGGACTCGAGGTCGCGATCTCTGGGACCGTGTCTCCGCCTTCCTCAGCTTCGGACTCGTCCTGAGCGGTGGCGGATGGTGGTCGTTGGTCGAGTGGTTCCTCCTCGGCTTCTGCTCTTGATGCCATGTTCGAGTTCGCGGCGTTAGTTGTGGCCTCGTCGACGCCGTCGGCGTCACCAGGATCTGCTGGCGAGGACACTTGCAGCGCTGGCGCCGCCACCTCGATGCTGTCACTGAGATCGACCATCGCAGGAAGATCGAGCGACTCGTAGCTCTCGTCATTGACGAACCCTCGGCTGCTGCCGCCGCGCCTGCTAGCCGAGCTCGTCGGTCTCCTGCGCGCCGACAGGATCCCCGAAACCGCACTCGTCGCGTCCAGCCCATACCCACTCGAGTACTCCACCGCGTCGCGCAGCTTCTTGTCCAGCAGCGCGGTGAGCTCTTGCTCGAGCGCTTCGCTCTCCTCGTCCTCAGCGTGCTTCGTCTTCCAGCACAGTGCGCGCCAGTAGTTGGGCAGCTCCAGCGTGTTGTCACAGGTCTGGAGAACAAACGAGCGCGTGTGACGCTGAGTGATCAGCGTCCCAGCTCTTCTTGCACGTGATCTCACACTCTTGCACACTCTTGCACACACACACACACACACACACACACACACACGAACGAGAGAACACTACGCACATGCGACTGCGGGAGCATCTGCAGGATCTTCTTGTTCTCCGCTGCAGTCAGCGCGGCGAACGGCATCTCGATACGCATGAACTGCAGCGAAGCAGCAACAGCAACAGAAGCAGTAGCAAGTGAGAGACATCACACAGTAAGCCGTGTCGAGCTCACGGCAGCGAGCGACCGCCAGCGGCGTACCTCTGTGTCCGGCAGCGGCAGCGTGTCGACCCCAGTGACGAACTTGACGAACTTGCGCTTCAGCTGCGGGTCGAACGCGTTCACGACGCGCCAAAACGCCCTCCGGAGAGGAACGCACTTGACGAAGTCCGGGTCCAGCGCCGCTCGGAAGATCTCGTCCACGCTGAAGTCCGCGTCGCGAGACGCAGCAGCGCTCGAAGCGCTTCCGCAGATCACCGCCGCGAGATCGTCCGGCTCGATGCTCGCGGCGCTCAGGTCGTCTGACGAGAACACGCTGTGGAAGCCCGAGCGCAGCTCTCGCATCTGCCATCCGATGTTCGACTCGGCGCCGAACTGCTCGTCTATGGCGCGCTCGATGTACGCATCGACACTCAGCGAGGCGTCCGCGCCTTCAAGCTCGAGGAACGCTTGGAAGTCCGACGCAGGCATGCGCTTCATCGCAACGAGCGAGCCGTACAGTGTCGAGTCCAGCGAGCGCACGTCTTCCAGCGACACGCGGTGCGTCTCGTCCAGCAGCAGACGGAAGAACAGCAGGTGTACCGGCATGTCGATCGCCGTGTAGTGTGCGACGGCTGCAGCCAAGTACCAGCCGTAGAACCGCAGCACACGGCGGTTCTCGGGCGAATCGAGAGTCTGGGCGTTGAGCCAGAAGCTCTCGGACGCCTTGATGTGCTCGAGGAAGCTCGATCGCGGCCGTCGCACTCGGAGTTCCGAGATCGGGAACGACTGCCTCGTGACCACTCCTCGATCCAGTAGGACAGTGTCGTCGTCCACAACCGAGTTCGCGACGCGCACCACACTCTGCTCTGCGTCGGACGACTGCCACGAGACCTCGTATCCGGCATGAACGAGGCGAGCGAGTCCTGCGGCAGTGAGCTTGTTGTCGTTCACCTGCACTGCGTTCTCTGCAGTGAGCGAGGCGTCGACGGCGACATCCGTCCACTTTGCAGCCATCTCGCTCGAGACCAGCGCGATCCACTCCTTCAGCGGCCCTCGCCCTTCGCCCTCTTCCACCCGTACGCCATCGACAGTCTTCTCCCCAAACGAGGACCCGAAGAACGGATACAAGACGAACCGGAACCGCTGCACGCTCTTCGTCGCGAACACCTTGGACCAGACTGCCGCCGCGCTCGTCTCCAGGACGTTCCCACGCTCGCACACGATCGTCAGCTTCGGGAACGCCACCGACTCATCCTCCGACTCGTCCGCGCTCCTCCCACTGCCGCCGCTGACCGCCGCGAGCAGCAGCGTCTTGCACGTCGGGTCCATGAGGAACTCCAGGTCGTTGAGACGCGGAGACGTAGTCGCGAACGCGCGTGCGATCCGTCGCCAGCTCGCCGCCAGCTTCTCTCGGGGCAGGTTCACCAAGTACGGGTAGAACACCTTCACGAGTCTGCTCACACCTGGCGACGTCCGCCTGTCGTGGGCGGCGCGTTGATCGCCTGGCGCCTCAAGCGAGCGAAGCAGCTTGAGGAACTCGATCGCAGTCCTCACATGCGACCAACTCGCCCTGTCGACTTCGAGGAGCACGCCTTCTGTCAACTCGAGCACTTCGTCGACCTCGATCTCCGAGACCAGCGAGTTCCCCGACTCGAGCGCGAGCTCGATCTTGGTCGCCACGTGCGCGTACACGCTGTCCGCGATGCAGGCGCACTCTCGCCACAGCCGCCGGTCGAGCTGCGTCGCCTTTGCCGCGCTCGTCAGCAGCAGCTCTTCTGTTTGCTTGAGCGCTGGCGAGAGTTCGAACGCCGCGAGAGCCGCGTAGAATGAGCCTTCGAGCGCAGCGTCCAGAGACTCGCGGTGCTCCAGAGACGACACCAGGCGGCTCTCGTTCTTCCAGGAAGCGCACACGAGCAGCGAGACGGAGATGGTGTCGGTGATCTCGGAGCCAGACTCACGCGACAGCCTCGACAGCTCAGCCAGCAGCAGATCGAAAGGGTTCTCAGGCGTGGGCTCAGGCGCAAGATCGTCGACGACCGGATCGTAGTCGAGGATCGCTGGCTCGCCGCTGTCGACTTCGGAGCTCTGGTTGTCTGGGCTCTCGTGAACGACGAGACCTTCCTCTTGAGCCTCGTGGGTGATTGCGTCGCGCTCCGGAAGCAGCGCTTCGTTCGCCAGTTCCTTCCCAGCGTCCTCGTCCGAGTCAGGAGGACGTGTGATCGTCGAACTTGGCTCCGCAGCAGTGTCGTGGCTGTCTTGGTTCTCCTCCCGGGTGCCGTCGTCGCCGCCACCTTCAGTGTCCTCGTCGAAGCCGTCGTCGTACTCGGACGCCGTGCGCGCTGAGACCGCAGCGGATCCCTCATGTCTCGCCGTGAGCTCAAGGAGCTGGTTCAGCTTTGAACCCTGCGGAAGGCGCGAGTGCTGCTGCCGAGCCAGCGACGCCAGGTCGTTCAGACTCTCGTCCAAGATGCCCACCAGCTCCTCGGCAGACGACGCGTCCAGATCCGGTCGAGGCGGCGTGGCGACCGCAGCAGTAGCATCGTCGTCGTCGTCGTCGTCGCTCTCGCAAGCGTCTTGCTCGTGGTCGCTTCCTAGCTCGTCTCGACCTGGGTCTTGCTCGCCTTCTTCAACCTCTTGCGTCTCGTCCTCAGCGTTCTGCACGATCATCTCGTCTGCGCTCGGCTCCTCACGTGAGGCAGCAAGCACCATGTCACCGGAGCCCTCGCTCTTGATAGAGCGAATCTCAAGCTTGTCGAAGTCGGCAACCGCGTCCTCTGGTTGTTCGCTCGCGTGGTCGTCGGCAGCGCCATCGTCTCGCTTCTCGAACCCGTGGTCGACTGGCTCGTGAACCGATCGGCTGCTGGCGGACGCCAACGCGACCATCTCCGCGATGATCGCCTGCGCCGCGAGGACACGCCCGAGCTTCTGGCTCGTGCGGATCAGGAGCGGGTTCTGTCGCCGGTAGCACTCGAGGTACACCCCGCGCGCCTCGAGCTCGGACTGCGCGAAGTCCAAGTCGCTGTTCATCTTGAGGAAGTAGTTGCGGTCGCGCCAGAGAAACGGAGGAGGCTTCCTGGGTGGGTGCGAGCGCATACAGAGAGAGAGAAAAAAGAGAGACAGAGAGACACAGTCAATCTCTTGCAGCTCACTAGACTGACGTTGCGCTACAACGTACTCTGCCTTCGCGCCGGCCTCGAGCATCCACTCGACGATCGCCTCCACGCACTGGATCCCCGCGAGCTGGAGGTCTTCCGCGAGCTTCTGCGCCATCTTCGTGGCTTCGCGGGCGTTCGTCATGACGCCAGCGCCGCCGCCACCGCCGGAGTGACTCGAAGCGCTCGGCGCGAGCGCCATGCTCGCCTTCGCGCGCATCCGCTGGAACCCGGCGCTCGACGCCGACGCCGACGGCGGATCCGCTGGACGGGACGGCTGGAACAGCGCCTCCTGGATCGGCGTGCACAGGACCAGCGCGTTGAGCTGGTAGAGCGCGTTCTCGCGGCTCTCGATCGCCCGCAGCGCCTTCAGGCGGAGCTTCTCCTCCTTGTTCGGGTGCTGCAGCTGCAGCTCCTGTTGGTGGCGACCACACGCACGCACGGACGGACGGTCAGGAGAGGCGGAGGAGGACTCGCCGCCTGCAGATCCAGCGCACTCACCACCGCTGGCTCCGGGAGGATGCCGAGCGGCACCAGCCGCCCGCTCGCCGGCTGCTTGGACTCCTTCTTCGCCTTGCGCTTGACCGCGCTGTCGCCTGCAGCGTCGCGACATCGCGTAAGAGTGAGAGCGAGCGCGAGAGCGTCGGCAGGTGCGTCACCCACCGTACTGAAGCCGCTCGTCCCGGATCCTGTTCTCCTTCTTGAGCTGCGACGCCTTCGGCGAGTTCGCCGCCGGTGCTGCGGCGGGTCGCTCCGGCCGCGCTGCTCCTCCTCCTCTGCCCGCGTTCGCCGGCGGCTCGCAGAAGAACCGGTCGTTCCACCCGCTCTCGCGCTGCTGCAGCTGCTGCTCCGTCGGCGACGGCAGCTGCTGCAGGCGGTGGCTGCGGTGCGGACGCGTCGCCGGCGCCGTCGACCGCTGCCGGCTCTTCATCTTACTATGAAGAGTGTAGCCATCTCCTCATTATTCAACAAGCAACAGTGTTCAAAAGTACAGAAACGAACATCTAAAAACATTCTAGCAAATTTTAGTGAAATCAAGTCATCAATTTATCTAAAATGTATCTGAAATGTTCGCCTGTGCCGTTTCTGTACTTTTGAATAGCGACAGACAAGTTTTCAGATTTTACTACTTTGAATGAGCGCGAAGGCACTTTTATTTTGGATTTCCAGATTTGCATGCCTTAACTATCGAAGTTCCAGATCGCTGTACACGATGGAACTTCGATTGTTAAGGCATGTACAGAGTGTGTCCTGAAAGTGAATTAGAAAGACAATCATTATTTTAGTTGGCTCGAGGAGTTTTTCCCGATTACTCGAGTAAGCTTGATCCTCGAGCCGAATAAATCGGGCTCGAAAGGAATTTTTGAGCCGCGAATATAAGATTACGAGGCAGGATATCCTCCGTAATCTTATATCTGCACCCATAGGGAAATATACCCAGCTATACGTGAACCTGTAGTTACAACTTGTTTGTTATAAAATTTAACTTATACTACGTAGTAACAAACAAGTATGCGTGGAGCCTCTGGGGAATACCCAAAATACCGACACCAGCTTGTTGTACGTGAATCTGTTCAAGACAGACTCACGTACAACAAGCTGGTTACAGAAATACCTTACAATTCCTCCTTCGTTATAAACAAAGGTTGAAACTTATAACAAACATGTACAGATTTAGAGTATGGAGCGTAAGCTTGAGTGTGCCACACAGCCCAGGAGAGCTTCGAGCTTACAAGCTGAGAGGTCTTAACGAAGCAGGGAAAAACTCCTCGGGCTACTCCAAAGATTGGTCTATTGGTGTGTTTTAAATCGATTTATTTAGGAATTACAACTCGATTTATCCCGATATTTGAGTTGTAGGCGATCTATCCTTCCAGATGATATCTTCACTTTCGGTTTTCCCGCAAAAACATCTCAGGAAAGCGGAAAAAGAAGAAATGATGGAGCAAGAGGCGGAGCAAATCGCAGCGGGGCCATCAGAATTCAACCCTGCAGAGTTCTGGAAGAGTTTCGACGGATTCAGAGCCCCGAATCTGAGAGGCGTCGCCAAGCAAAGGCGAGAGGTCGTGGCACCACTAGCAAAGGCAAGATGTCAAGGCACCGCCGCTCCAGCTCGCTCTCGAACGGGCAGCGCTCGGGAGAAGTCACAGCCAGTTACTCCGCTACCGAGAAGAGTTACTTCATGACCAGGGAAGAGTTGATTCGCGACCGGGAAGAGTTGAAGAGCAACTCCCGCCAACACGAACTTGGCCGCACCTAGCTCGTGGGTAGCATTCAAGCACTCGAAGAATCACATCGGCGACAGGTGAAAGCTTTGCGCGCGCTAATCACGTTTGACAACATAGTGGAGCGCGGTGTTGTGCTCTTGTTAGACTTAAAGCTCGAGCCCCGGCACTTGCTACTCCTGCTCGACCTCCCGAGGTCTACATTCTACATGCGTCTCCGAGCTCAATCTGACACCGTAGCAACCATCGACACCGCGATGAAGGCAGCGCCTGGGAGTTTTTTTTTCTGGCGGCTCCCAACGACGCTATGGCTGGACTCACACGTGGCGTCGGAGATGGCAATCGACGCCCTTGACCAGGACATCGCAGCAACCCGCGGCGGCTATATCTACGTCTGCGTATTTACACTGACGGCAGTGCGGCTAACTGACGCGCTCGTCGATGCACACACGAGAAAACATCGACCAAGTCGAGTAGTTGTGGGGCTAGACCGGACAAGACACAAGTTGAGGGAGGGCGTCGCAATGGCGATCAAGCTGCTCGCGGCCGGAATCATGTGCTGGCGATGGCGCGATCTTGTCTCGTCGCGCGAGCGGAGCTTGGAGACGAACTGTTCGCTGAGCCATAATCTGAGCCCCTCACCACTGTCCTTTGGTCAAGTATCCAGGTCTTCCAAGTGCAGATCACGCCCGGGGTCCGGTCATGGCCCTGGACCACCAGTTCGCCCGCCGCCCGGAGCGCTTGAACTGCTTCCACTAATCGCCCCCACATCTGCCCACATATAATCACGCGAATGAGATAGGCGTATGTCCCGCGCCGACGGAGGATCCCAAGGAACACTGCGAGAAGAGCAGCGTCAGTGAGGCATAACGCGAACAAGTCTATAGATTTGTTCGCGTTTTGGAAGGTGCTCGTAAGAGCTCGAAAACTCCTCCGCGACTCTGCTCGTCAACCACCAAACAGGATAACTTTCTATGGTCGGGTATCCGCCGCCCTGAGCAGGTCGACGAGACTAAACCAGGGGCTGGCGACGCTAATGGGTCTGGTGGTGTCCGGAGGTGCCGCTACAGGCGTCCGTGGCGGAACTCCAGCAGCGATTGCTCTGCGTTGCCGCTGCACGTTCGCGCGTATCGCGGAGTAGCCGACCCCGCACAAGTCAGCAGCGACGTCAGGAGCATGAGAGCGATGCCCCGCTCCCAGAGAGGGTCGCTTGCGCGTCCCTGCTGGTTTGTCGGTGAAGCTTTGTGCGAGCTCGAGGCTTCAATGATTCCCTTGAGTTTATCACGGATTCGTCTTCCCCAGCGATGATAAGACCACTTTATCACGGATTCGTCCTACCATCGCCTTAACACCTCCAATCCCATGTGTTGTCTTAGTCAACATGCGGAAACATGTTGTATAAGACAACATGATTAATTCTAACTGAGGTCATCTTGTCTTCTCCACCATGTGGATGTTTGTTGACTTTTCGTCAATGTGTTTGTAGATTTAGATACCCTGAATGGTGCATAACTACATAGAAGACGAGTCGCCAATGGATTCGAAGTTTTGGTTTCACAACTTTGACGCCAGTCAAGTTGAAGTTAGAATATGTCGGTAATTTTCATAAATTACCAATCGGTTATATTTCCGGTATTGTGGTGTTAAAGACAGGACAAGGGATAAACCGAGTTCCGAGTTCGGCGCAATATATTATTTTGGAATTTCCAGATTTGCATGCATTTTAATGCATGCAAAACTTAAAAGTCTCGAATTCCAGATCGCTGTACAGGTATGTTCTGAACGCGATTTAGACATACCGTATAACTCTTCTCCTATCCGGGCACTTTGTCCTATCCAAGTGATCATTATTGTAATATAATATTCTCAATTCAGCCAATCGCAACCGTTAGAAATGATTTCTTCACGTTGTCATAAATGATATTTTGCAAAAACAGGTCGATTGAGGTGTGAGGTAGCCACTTCTAACTGGCCTTCAGCAGAACTGGTCTAACTTCACCCTTGCTCGAGTGTGTGCTTTGTTCTTAACCTGTACGAATAGAGGAAACATAAACGTACTGCTATGCCAAAATTTATCTACGCTGTAGAATGATCTGGAAATTTGATAGTTAAGCAATGCAAATCTGTAAGTACAGAAAAATTTGCGTCATGACCGAATCCTGAACAGAACCTGCACTCTGTGCGAGCTTCTTTTAGGTCACCCAGAGTGCAGGTCTAGATCGATGAGTGACGTTTGATTGCATTCACTCAATTCGGTATTGGGCGAATCGTCCAAATTGGATCAAAGATGCGCATCGCGATCAGAGGCAGCTCACACACTTTATTCTCCCTCGCCTCTCGCCGACGCCGACGCCGACGCCAGCTCCAGACCCGCCACTGCCGCCCACGATGCGCGCCAAGCGGACAAGAAGGGGACCCGCTCTGGGAGCGTGGGATCGCCCTTGTCCTCGTCCACGAGTATTACAATTGAAAAATTCACTCAATGTCCACCGTCACTCCAGTGACAGTGACTCAGTGACTGTCCACCGTCACTCCATCGAGGCGACGACCGCGCCGAGCGCCGCCGTGGACGCGCGGAACGTCGTGATGGCCGCCGTCTTGGCGGCCTTGAGCGCCGGGAAGCTGAACGAGCGCGCGACGATCACGTACGGCCGCAGCGCCTCGCCGCACGACTGCCCGAGCGGCGTGGCGCTCACGAACTCGTACGGCTCGGCGATGCACGTGACGTAGAGGCGGTCGAGCAGGCTGTTGCGGTGCGCCACGAACACGTTGTTGCGGTGCAGGCGCAGCGCGCCGTCGAAGCCCGAGCGCGTCTTGTAGCCGCAGAGCAGGTAGTTGCCGCTGATCTTCTTCACGTGCAGCTCGAGCTCGTCCATCGGGGGCAGCACGGCTGACGGGTACACGCCGAAGCCCTCCATCTTGACCACGTCGCCCACCTGCGGCTCCATGCCGTGCGGGTCGTAGTGCAGCACGACGCGCACCTCGCCGAGCGCCGGGTCCTTCTCGGCCACGCGCTGCTGCTGCTTCCTGCCCTTCTTGTGCTGCGCGGCGGCCGCGGTCGTGGCGCTGCTCTGGCTCGGCACGCCCGCGGCGGCCGGGAGCGCTCCCGTGAGCGTGAGCCACCGGTCCATCACACCCTCCTTGCCCTCGAGCAGCGGCGTGAGGTCGACGGCGGCCGAGCCGATGACCGAGCCGTTCGTCATGCCGACGTACTCGGTCGTCTTGCCCGTGAGCGAGTCCTCGTTCATGACGTCGACCGTGAGCTCGAAGCGCACGTCCGAGTGCGGCTCGGGCGGCGCGCGCTTGTGGTCGAGCTTGGGGATCTTCATCTCGAGCAGCTCGCGGCGCCACGACGGGTTGTCGCTCGCCGCGACCGTGGAGCTGCGCGCGCTCTGGCGCCCGATGCGGAAGATCACGTACGGGTTGCACGCCGAGCGCACGAAGAACATGGACGCGCCGGCGCGCAGCCCGCGCGCCTCCACGAGCCGGATAGAGAGCGTGCCGGCGAGCCCCTCCTGGTGTCCCACGTGCTTCTCGAACTGGAACGGCTCGAGCAGCGCGCGCTCGGCGAGCGCCGCGGCGCCGGCGGCGGACGGCGTCATCGACATCGTGTGTGTGTGCAGCGTAACAGAGCTTGGAGTTGTGCTAGCGCGTCACGATGTGAGATCAGATCAAGTACCGTGCTTACTTGGTTTCGTCACTATCACAACATAATATCCATTACGCAAATGGACTATCAGAAATCTATAAATAGCAAACAAGCCTCGTTAAAACAATGAATTGCGTATTTAGCCGGCTAGTTTACATATTCGTAGAAAAAAGTGCGCAAAGTTTAGTCAAACGTGGTTTATGAACTTCTTGGTTTACAATATTTAGATTTTGATACCACTGGCGCAAATCGGTGGTCTCGAGCGCATTCGCCGAGCAGCTCCAGACGAAGGAAGAGAAGGAAGGAAGCGGGTCTTGGCGCACCGCAGCAGCAGCAGCAGCACACACACACACACACACACGCACACTCCCACGCACAAGCAGCGAGCTAGCGAGCACCCCCATCACCATGGGCAAGGGCATCAACACGACGAAGGCGAGCGCCGACAACCCGAACCGCAAGCTGCCGAAGCGGCAGAAGGCGGCCAACATGCGCGACAAGGCGACGATCAACCGGCTCAACATGTACCGCAACAGCGGCGCGATCCGCAACAAGAAGGGCAAAGTGGTCGGCGGCACGCTCATGATGGGCGACAAGCAGGGCGGGCAGGCGATCACGGCCACGTCCGGCCGCATCCAGCCGGACCGGCGCTGGTTCGGCAACACGCGCGTCGTGGGGCAGAAGGAGCTCGACAAGTTCCGCAACGAGATGTCGCTCAAGGCCGCGGACCCGTACTCGGTCGTGCTGCGCTCGCGCAAGCTCCCGATGGGGCTGCTGCAGGACGCCGAGAAGGTCACGCGCATGAAGCTGCTTGAGACCGAGAGCTTCGAGGACGCGTTCAACGGCAAGCGCACGCGCAAGCGCGCCAAGATCGCGGCGACGGACTACAGCGCGCTGCTCGACCGCGCGCAGGCCGGCGCGGACTCGTACGCGGCCAAGGGCAGCGACCGCAACATCCACGTCGAGCAGGACTTCAAGGTCGAGACGTCGCACGACGTGTTCAGCAAGGGCCAGTCGAAGCGCATCTGGGGCGAGCTCTACAAGGTGCTCGACTGCTCGGACGTCGTGATCCAGGTGCTCGACGCGCGCAACGTGCCGGGCACGCGCTGCGAGCACGTGGAGAAGCACATCCGCAAGAACGCGGCGCACAAGCACCTGATCTTCGTCATCAACAAGTGCGACCTCGTGCCCAACTGGGTCACGAAGAAGTGGGTGCAGAAGCTCAGCGAGACGACGCCGACGCTCGCGTTCCACGCGAGCATGAACAACCCGTTCGGCAAGGGGGCGCTCATCAACCTGCTGCGCCAGTTCGCCAAGCTCCACCAGGACAAGAAGCAGATCTCGGTCGGCCTCATCGGGTACCCGAACGTCGGCAAGAGCTCGGTCATCAACGCGCTGCGCAAGAAGCGCGTGTGCAAGGTCGCGCCGATCCCGGGCGAGACCAAGGTCTGGCAGTACATCACGCTCATGCGCCGCATTTTCCTCATCGACTGTCCCGGCATCGTGTACGACCAGGGCGACGACGAGGTCGAGACGGTGCTCAAGGGTGTCGTGCGCGCCGAGCGCCTGCCGGCGCCGACCGAGTTCATCGCGGCGATCCTGAGCCGCGTGAAGAAGGAGTTTTTGACCAAGGTGTACCAGATCGAGAGCTGGAAGGACGAGTGGGACTTCCTCGAGCAGCTCGCGCTCAAGTGCGGCAAGCTGCTGCAGAAGGGCGAGCCGGACTTCAACAACGTCGCCGTGCAGATGATCAATGACTTCCAGCGCGGCAAGCTGCCGTGGTTCGTGGCGCCGCCGATGAAGCCCGAGGAGATCGAGGCGGCGGAGAAGACGGCGGACGACGCGCCGCTTAACGAGGTCGAGGACGAGGTCGAGGACGAGGTCGACGAGGACGGCGACGACGTCGTCGATGATGATGACGAGGAGGACGACGAGGCCGCTGACGACGGTGACGACAATGACGACAACGACGACGACGACGAAGAGGAGGAGAAGAAGGCGGCAAATTAGACGTCTCCATCCCGCGCACTCTCCTCGCGCTCCTTCGCCAGCGTAGCGATGCCAGCGAGATGCAAGACTTTTCGATTTTATAAACTTGGTTTTTTTAGCTCTTGGTACTTTCGTGAAGGTGTCGAGTCGAACTCTTCGATCTCGCGACGCGATCTCCCGGAGCTTGTGCGTCGATCGACTCTCGTCGCGATGCAGCAGCCAGCAGCAGCAGCACGCGAGCGTCCGCAGGCGCCGCTCTCGCTCTTCGCGCGTCTGGAGCTCGCGGTGGCGCGGCACGCAAGGCACGAGGACGAAGGCGACGAAGACGAAGTCAACAGCGAAGTCGAAGGCGACGACGACATCGAGACGCCGGATCTGATCGGCACCTTCGGCGTCGAAGAGGAGGCGAAAGAGACTCGGATGTCCACCACCTCTCCTGCGCATCCACAGGATGACGAGCGCGCGTCAACTCGCACGAGAACGCCGGCGAACTCGGTGGCGGCGCTCGCGGACCAGCTCCAGGCCCTGCTGCAGCCGAAGCCTCGGGACGATCCTGTCGGAGAAGAGCGAGACGACGACGCAGCCGCAGCGGCGCCTCACAGGCTGCAGAACGCGCTCGCGAAGATCGGCGCGGACGAGAAGGACGAGCTGCTCGCGCACCTGCTGCGGCAGGCGGCGGCCTCGCGCGCGCAGCTGAGCGAAGTCGCGGCGCTCGGCGAGACGATCGCGGCGCAGCTCGTGCGCCAGCAGGTGCGTGCGTGTTCGTGTGCTTCGTGGCACCAGCGGTGGTGGTGACGCACGACGCACTGACGCATGACGCGGGTGCAGCACGAGCTGCGCGGGAAGCACCGCGAGCAGCTCGAGAGCCTCCGCCGCGAGCTCCACGACGCGGTGCACGCCCACCCGCGCGTCGCGGCGCTCGAGGACAAGGTCGAGGCGCTGGAGGAGCAGCTCCGCGCCAAGGACCAGCAGCTCCGCTTCGCGGTGCGCGCGAGTGTCCGCTGTTCACTGCGCGTTCGTGGCGACTGGCGACTGACGCATGCGTGCCTGCCACCCACCAGGTCCAGAAGCTCCAGCGCAGCCGGCAGCGAGAGAGGGAGCTCAAGACGCTGCACGATCCGCTCTGGGTCATCTGACAGCGGCTGCCTTGGTCCGCCACATGCACCTAACTGCACACACGTTTCTGCGCGGGGGCAAGCGGAGGAGCCCAACGGGCGGGCGGAGCCTACGACGCCACGTGCGAGTCCGCGGTTGCCGTCGGCGGCTTGTAGCACTCGGGGATGTACTTGAGCTGGAACGAGTTGAACGCGTACTTGTCCTTGCCCGTGTTCGCGAGCACGTTGACGCGCCGCACGCCGCGCTCGCGCATGGCCGCGCACAGGTGCACGCCCTGCTTGACGTGGAACTTGTCGACGAGGATCTGCGAGCTCTCGAGCGTTACCGACATGGCCGTGCGGTCCTTGCCGCTCTTGCAGCACGTCGTGCGGCCCGCGCCGAGGCGCCGGCAGATGTCGCTCGTCTCGAGCAGGATGTTGACGTTCTTCTTCTGCACGTGCGGCTTGATGGCCACGTTGAGCTTCTCCGCGAGGACGCCGAGCTGCGCGCCGAGGCCCGGCAGCTCGGCCAGGCACGCGTCGTTGTACACCGAACCGGCGTCGTGGCGCGCGTTGTACTTGACGAACGACTGGAAGACGCGGAAGTACCGCTCGAGCATCTGCACGCTCTCGTGGTTGACCTCGTCCTGCAGCCGCGTGTCAAGCATCGTGTTGGCCACCGACTGCATCTCGTTGATGCCCTGCGTGAACATCACGGCGTGGAGCTTGACCGGGTCGCCCTTCTTCAGGATGTCCGGGAGCCCCGCCAGGAGCTCGCTCGGCAGCGCGAACGTGGCCACGACCTCCGCGCCGCTCGCCGAGCTCGAGACGTCCACGCACTTGGCGTACTTGAGCGTCGAGCGCTTGCCCGCGCTCGGCGCGACCGCCGCGGCGTCGATCACTTGGAGGCTCACGGACGCGTTGAGCCATTTGACGCCCTCGATCATGTCTTCGATCATGCCCTTCTCGTTGCGCACCGTGCTCAGGAGCGACTCGATGCTCAGGAGGAACCCGGTCGAGCAGATGAGCTTAAGCCGGTCCATGTGCACCGCCGACTTGCTGTTCACCGCGAGCCCGAGCACCGTCAGGAACGCCGCCGACGCGATCGACAGCACCTGCGAGCGCACCACATCCTGGCGCTGCTCGATCTTCTCGAGCAGCTTCTCGTCCTTGGGCGACTGCGCCGACGCGAACAGGAGCCGGCGCAGCCCGCCGTCCTTGAACCCGAGCACGTGCGCGGCCGCGCACCCGTGCGTGACGACCGTGTGCACGTGCTCGTCCACGCTCGGCGCCGAGGCCGCGCTCGCGAGCGTCGAATCCGCCGGCGTGACCGTGCCGGACGGGTGGCCGCTCGACAGGATCACGCGCTTCGCCCGCGTCAGGTGCACGTTCAGGTTCGTCGGCATGAACTCCGTGTACAGGTCCTTCTTCTGCACGCTGCGCTTGAGCGAGCCCGTCACGCCGGGCTCCTTGCCGTCCTCGAGCATCGTCTGGAGCTTCGCGCAGTAGTCCTCGCACGTCCGGTAGACGTCGCGCAGCCAGGTGTAGCGCGCCAGCTGGGACTCCATGTCGTGGAACGCGTCGAACTCGCTCTGCGTCTTGTGGGTCGGCGACGGCGGCGTCGGGCCGTACTTGTGCTCGAACTCGCTGATCTTGGCGCGCGCGTCGTCGACGCGCTCCTTGTTGCGCGCCTGCGCGAACCGGAGGTACGCGAGCGCGACCGAGATGGAGCAGTAGGACGACGAGAGCTCCTCCGAGATGAATACGTGGTGCGCCTCCTGCGAGTCGAAGTGGCCGCGCACCATCTCGCCGTAGTTCATGCCGAGGCTGCTCGGGATGCCGCCCGTCGAGTAGAGCTTCTCGGGCGTCGCCGGCTTCTTCTCCACCGGGACGATGTCGGTGATGAAGTGCCGCTTGGCGTACGTGAACGCGTGGCCGAGGCCGAGCGTCTCGCTCGGCACAATCCGGTCGAGCATCAGGAAGAGCAGCTGCGTCGAGTTGCGCGAGCGGTGGCACTCGAGCACGATCGTCGAGTCTCGCGAGAGCATCACGTCGACCGGCGCGATCCGCACGAAGCCGAGCGAGAGCTGGCTCGCGAGCGCCTCGGTGCCCGGGTTCTTGAACGAGAAGATCTCGAAGTGCAGCACGTCCTTCGCGCCGAGCGGGATGCTCAGCGCCGCGTTGAAGTCGCGCGCGAAGAAGTCGCTGCCGCACGCGCGCAGCGTCAGCGCCCCCTGCATCTCGGTGCGGGAGATCTCGCGCGGCTGCTTGCCCGGCGCGACGGTCGACATGACCACGACCATGTGCGGCGCTTCCTGGGTGCCCTTGCTGCCGACCGACACGGCGAGCTCGAGCGACGGCCCGGGCTTGAACGCCGGCAGGCTCAGGCACGGCGCGCGGGTCTGCGGGTGCTCGTTCACCGGGTACCCGCTCGACGCGTCGTGGCTCGAGCGCGACCCGGACGGCACGAGCCCCGAGTCGTCGCGCGGCCGCATGGGCTCGTAGTCGATCGAGCGCGTCGAGAGCACGCTCCCGGCGCTGAACGAGCGGAACCGGCGGGGCTTGGGCGGTGGCGCCACCGAGTCGCGCCGCGCCGCTTTCCACGTCGGCGGCATGTCGCTGAGGTTCGTGGCGCGCGACTGGCGCAGGCGGCGCTCGCGCAGCCGCTCTTCTTCCTCGCGTGCGGCGATCGACTCCTGCATGGCGCCGGCCACCGCCACCGAGTCGGTCGAGAAGCGCTTGAGCTGCGCGCCGTGCGGGCTGTCGCGGCCCGCCGCGTGCATCTTGCGGAGACTCGGGCGCTCCTCCATGAACGAGCCGCCGCCGCTGGACTCGCTCAGCCGCAGCCCGGCGGCCGACTGGCGCTCGGCCGACTGGCGCAAGACCGACTGGCGCGCGCTCTCGGCCTCCTGCGCGCGGCGCTGGATCATGAGCTGGATGTTGGCGATCCAGGCGTCCGTGGCCGGCTTGCCCTGCTCCGCCACGAGCGTGAGCTTGCGCGCGTCGTGCTCGACGACGAACTGGAACGGGAAGCCGTCGCGCGGCGTCGGACGCACGCTCGAGGAGCCGTCGACCGTGATCTCGCCGAGCTTGGTGAGCTCCTCGGGCGAGTCGTAGTACGAGAGCACGGGGACGTCGCGGCGCAGGATGAAGTACCGGCGGCGCCACGTCTTCCAGAACGAGCCCTGCTTGACGAGGTAGCCGCTGCACACGATGTCCGAGTCGGAGAACTGCTCGACGTCCTTGCCGTTCACGTTCGCGTTCTTCTTGCTCTTGCCCGAGCCGTCCTTCTTGTCGCCCTTCTTGAGGTACGTGCGGTTCTTGAGCTTGCCCATGGCGCGCGAGCCCTCGTGCGCGTGGTAGAACTGGTCCTCGAACTTGCCGCTCGCCGACACCTTGAGCTTGGGCTGCAGCCAGCACACACATGCGGTCCGTTCGTCAGCTACAGCGACCAACTGCGTCCAGCTACAGCTACCAACTGCTCACGGACGGCAACGTACCTTCACCTGCTCGCCCACGGCGCTGACGTTCGCGTTGCGCGTCGCCAGCAGCGCCGCGATCTCCTCGAACGGCACGTCGTTCGCCGGCGCGTTCTCGTCCGTCGCGACGCTCGTGCGCGCGCGCGCCAGCGCTGGCGACCCGGGTGCTGCGGGAGTCGCGGTGGACGTGCCGGCCGCCGTCGCGGAGCTGCGGCGCTGCGACAGGCGCGCACGCGCGTCGGCGCTGCTGCTGCTGCGGAGGTCGTCGTCGCTCTCGTCGTCCTCCGGCGCGTGCGACGCGAACGTGAAGGCGCTCGGCTGGCTGATGCGCGCGGCCGCCGTCCACGCTTGCGACGCCATGTGAGTGATGGTGGCTCCTTGTGGCTCCTTGTGGCTGCTGGTGGCTGCTGGTGGTGCTAGCGGCGGCGCCAGACGAGGAAGGAGCTTGTGCCGCTCCTCGGCTGCTTGCGTTCTGAGCGGCACAGCCGCGGGTTCAGCGAGCGAGCGAGGTATGTGTTCTGAGATCGTACTTTGCCGGGTTTTGCCTAATGTGAACGACATAAAAAACTGTCGAATCAAGACGCTGTGTTTTGTTTTGCCGCGAAACACAGACACAGATACCGTACTCTGCGGGCTGTTCAACCACCCTCTTCGTGCGTCACGACACCTGCCTTCATCAGACGACCGCTCTGCGGCATGAGCATCGCCGATCGGCGAGCGTGATGCCAGCGACGCCACAAGCGGAAATCATGTTGCGTTGAATTCACAAAATCCGGTTAATGCCAAATCATAGTTAGAAATCAGACCAAATAGGCTCTTCGCCAGGTTCCCAGAAAGCATTACTTCCTGCCAAGTGCAAGGATCATGGCTGCGGAAGGCGCGAGCGCCACCAGCGCCGGCGGCGGCCGTGCGGACGCGTACCTGACGCTCGTGAAGCGCGCGGACGAGGCGCGCAGGCTGCGCGACGCGGGCGACCTCGCGCGCGCCGAGGATCTCTACCGCGACGTGCTCGCGCGCCAGCCCGCCGCTGGCTTCGACGGCGCGGCCGTCGCGCTCGTCCAGACCGAGCTCGGCGTGGTGCTGCGGCGCCGCGGCGCGCTGGACGAAGCGCTGTCGACGCTGCTGGAGGCGCTGGCGGCGCGCGAGGCGGACGATGCGAGTCTCGGTGGCGATGCAGCCGCGGCGGCGGCGGCGAACGCGCTTAGCGACGCGAACGTCACGCGCGACGAGGTCGCCAAGGTGTACGAGGCGCTCGGCGACTGCCCCACGGCGCTGCTGGTGCGCGAGGAGGGCAAGCGCGTGTGCGCCGGCGGCGACGCCTGCCGCGCGCTCGTGTACCGCGCGCCGCTGCACGCGTGCAGCCGCTGCAAGAGCGTCTTCTACTGCGGGAAGGACTGCCAGCGCGCCGACTGGAAGCGCCACAAGCCGCTGTGCCAGCCGCTGGTCGCCGGACCGCCGTGAGCGGCGCGTAGAGAGCCGAGCGTAGGCAGCCGCGTGGGGCTCGGCGAGTGTAGGGAGGCGTCCAAGAAGGAAGGCGCATCGCCATCTGTGACGTGTGAGCAGGTCAGAAATCGAGGAACGGCTCTCTAATCTGATGGAAGACGGCGCTCGAGGAGCTTTTGATGCGCTGGATGCGGCGGCTGCTGCTCTCTTGTGCTGCGTCGTCACTCTCCAACTGACCTTCCGCCGACCGACCGAGCGCCTTCTCCATCCAGCACTTCCAGCGCGTCCAGCGGATGGCGACCGCACTCTCGCTCGACGACTTCCGCTCGCCGGCCGACAAGAAGCGCTACCGCGTCGTCACGCTGCCGAACGGCCTCGAGGCGCTGCTGGTGCAGAACGACCCCTCGGCCGCTGTCGACGGCTCTAATGGCTCTGGCGAGCCGGAGCTCGAACCAGTCCCGAGCAACCCGCGCGCGCGCCGCTACAGCTTCTTCAGCGCCGCCAGCGACGGCGAAGACGAAGCCGAAGGCGACAACGAAGCCGGCGATGACGACGACGACGACGAAGAAGACGACGCGCCGCCAGCGAATCCGCACCACGCGGCCGCGTGCCTGACGGTCGGCGTGGGCAGCATGGCGGATCCGCCGGACCTCCGCGGCCTCGCGCACTACCTCGAGCACATGCTCTTCATGGGCAGCGCCAAGTACCCGGACGAGAACGAGTTCGAGGCCTTCCTGTCCGCGCACGGCGGCTACAGCAACGGCGCGACCGAGTGCGAGGCGACGCGCTACCTCTTCGAGGTCGGCTCGCGCCACCTGCAGCCGGCGCTCGACATGTTCGCGCAGTTCTTCATCGCGCCGCTCTTCAAGCCCGAGGCGCTCGAGCGCGAGCTGCTGGCGGTCGAGTCCGAGTTCAACCGCGCGCGGCAGAACGACTACGTGCGGCTGCAGCAGGTGCAGTGCGAGACGTGCGCGCCGGGACACGCGTACGACTCGTTCAGCTGGGGGAACCGCGAGTCGCTGCAGACCATCCCGGACGCCAAGGGCATCGACGTGCGCGCCGCCATGATCGCCTTCTACCAGCGCCACTACAAGCCGAGCGCCATGAAGCTCTGCGTCTACGGCGAGGACGCGCTCGACGACATGGAGCGCTGGGTCTTCGAGTCGTTCGGGAAGATCCCGGCAGGCGCCTCGGACGACGCCGAAGACGTCACCACCACCAAGCAGCCGTCAGCGCCGGTGCCGTCCGTCCCGTTCGGCGCCGCCGCGGGACAGGAGCCGATGCTCGTCAAGGTCGTGCCGGTGCACAAGATGCACATCATGCACGTGTACTGGCAGCTGCCTCCGCTGCTCACGCGGTACCAGCAGAAGCCGTGGGAGTACCTCTCGCACGCGCTCGGGCACGAAGGCGACGGGTCCATCACGGCGATCCTGAAGCAGCGCCGGTGGGGCACGTACGTGACCGTGGGCATCACCGAGAGCGACGGCTACGAGTTCGGCTCGTTCGGCAGCCTCTTCGAGGTGGGCCTGACGCTCACGCGCGAGGGCGTCGCGCACTGGGACGGCGTCGTGCAGGTGATCTTCGACGCGATCGCCTTCGTGCAGAGCGCCGGGATGCATCCGTGGATCTTCGACGAGCTCAAGGCGGCGACCGAGATGGCGTTCCTGTTCCAGGAGGAGCTCGAGCCCGTCACGGTCTGTCGGCGCATGAGCCACCTGCTCCAGGGCCGCCACAGCGTCAACCGGCGCGACCTGCTGCGCTACGACACGCTGCGGGGCGACTTCGACGAGGCGCAGACGCGCGAGCTCCTCGCGTTCATGACGCCGCGCAACACCCGCGTGGTGGTGCTCTCGCACCTCTTCGAGGCGGAGCAGGAGGCGCCCGAGTGGCGCGCGGAGCGCTGGTTCGGCGCCAAGTACACGCTGTCGGCGATCCCGAGCGCGGTGCTCGGCCGGTGGAGCTCTCCGTCCGGCGACGACGAGCTGCGCGATCCGTGCCGGAACCCGTTCATGCCCAAGCACTTCGACGTCATCGCGCGCGCCGCGAGCGACGACGACGACGACGAGAGCTGCGGCGACGGCGGTTCCGGCCCGCGCCTCGTGCTCGCGACGCCCGCGAGCAAGCTCTGGTTCAAGCAGGACGACGCGTTCTTCGTGCCCAAGACGAACGCCAACTTCCTGCTCTGCCTGCCGGCGGTCACGCGCAGCGTCGACAACTTCGTCTGCGCGCGGATCTACGTCAAGCTCGTGAACGACGCGCTCAAACAGGCGCACTACCAGGCGAGCAACGCGAACCTCGGCTTCGGGCTCGCGCTCCGCGACCTCGACGTCGAGGTCACGTTCACGGGCTTCAGCGACTCGCTCGGCGGCCTCGTGCGCGTGGTCTTCCAGGCGCTCGCGGATGCGCCGATCGCGCCGGCGACCTTCGCGCTCATGCGCGACGAACTCGCGCGCGAGTACCGGAACCTGAACCTCAAGCCGTCCCTGAAGGCGCGGTACCTGCGCCTGCAGCTGCTCGAGCGCGTCGCGTTCTCGGTCGAGGACCAGATCCGCGCGCTCGCGGACGTGCAGGCGAGCGACGTCGCGCACTTCCGCGACGCGGTGATGTGGGGCGACGCGACGCTGCGCAGCCTCGTGCACGGCAACAGCTCGCGCGCTGACGCCATCGCGCTCCAGCGGAGCGTCGAAGCGATCCTGAGCGACCGGATGCAGCAGGCGCCGTCGCCGCCCAAGACGCCGACGCGCGCGCACACGACCGCGCTGCCAGCCACGTCGAACGGCATCCTGCTCCGGGACATGAGCGAGCACGACGAGGAGACCAACTCGGCGGTCGAGGTGTACTACCAGGTCGGCAAGGGCGGGTACGAGGAGCACGCGTACGCGGAGCTGCTCCACCAGCTCATGCAGGAGCCGCTCTTCCACGACCTGCGCACCCGCCAGCAGCTCGGCTACGAGGTCTCGTGCGGCGTGCGCGACACGCATGGCGTGCTGGGCTTCAGCATCGCGGTGCAGTCGGCGTCGCATGCGTCGGGTGACATCGCCGTGCGCATCGACGCGTTCGTGCGCGAGGGCTTCCGGCAGCACCTGCATGCGCTCTCGCCCGAGACGTTCGCACACCACGTCGCGACGCTGCAGCGCGTCAAGGCGCGGCCGGACGCGACGCTCGCGGACGAGACGGATCGGTACTGGGACGCGATCCAGGGCCACGACCTCGACTTCTTCGCCGACCGCGCGGTCGGCGCGGCGCTCGGCCAGTGCACGCTCGCAGGGCTCCTCGCACGCTACGACGCGTGGCTGCTCGCCGGTGCGCGCAAGCTCCGCGTGCACGTCGTGGGCCGCAGCAGCCTCTTCGTGCCGCTCGAGGGGCTCGTGGCGGCGGCCGAGGCGCCCGAGGTCGTCCAGAACCTGCGCGAGTACAAGAAGACGCTGACGTGTCACTGCTGAGTCAGCAGGGCGTGAGACGGGGAGGAGGATAGTAGACGAGGCGGACAGTAGACCAATTATAAAGTGCAAAGCGCAGGTTCTGAACTTCGTCTGCATCTCCACGTGGGCCTTTTGCGCTGCAGAGGATCCGCAGCAGGACACCGCGATGTTGGCGGCACCGCATTATGCGTACAGTAGACGAGCGGTGGTGCTCGCGCTTAAATATGAGAGACGACGCGACGTCACTCGAAGGGCTCGCCGCTCTGGAACTCGTCGAGGTCCTTCTGCGTGAGGAAGCTGCGGATCGACGGCCGCCGGAGCTCCACGAGCGTCCGGCGACTCGCGCGCAGCGGCTGCGCGATGGAGGCCGCCAGCGGCGGGTGGTGCGACGCAACGGCCGAGTCGGCGGCGCCGTTCGAGTTCGTCGCGCTGCCCGTGTCGAACGAGTTGCGCTTCAGGAGACTCGCCCTGGACGCCGGGCGAGTGACCTCGCGGAAGGCGCTGCGCACCGCGAGGTTTTTCTCGATCTCGCCGATCCGCGCGTCGACGTCGAGGATGTGGTCGTTCATGCGCGCCTTGAGCGCCTCGACGTCGCTCGAGACACGCCCGACCTGCGTCAGGATCGTCTGCAGCGTCGCCTCGAGCAGGATCGCCCACTCAGGCATCTCGTCGCACTCGGAGCGTAGCAGACTCCGGCTGCTCTGCCGCGAGATGAGCCGGAAGCGGTCTGAAGACGTCAGCGACGGTGCCGCGGACGCTGCTGCTGCGGCGGCTGCGGCTGCTGGCGACGGACCTGCTGCTACTGACGCTACTGTTGTTGTCACTGGGACCGTCGAAGCGGAAGCAGCCGCCATCGACACGTTCTGGAGCAGCGCCACCGGAGGAGACGACGGTCCGAGCATCGCCGCGGTGCCGTTCGCTCCCGCGAGCCCGAGCCCGAGGTTCCGAGCCGACCCGCCGCCGTGGCTCAGCACCATGTCCCCGACCACCGAGCCTGTCCTGGACGCGGTCCGCGCGAGTCCGTCCTGCGGCTGCTGGGCTCCCGGCGTCGCGGGCTGCGCCAAGCTGGGCTTGCGCCGGATCTTGCTCCGGTCCGACTGGCTGTGGAAGAGCTCGGAGAGGTCCTCGATCTTGGTGCGGATGTACTCGACGTTCACCTCCATCATCTCGAGCATCGTCATCTGCTTGTCCATCGGGTCGCTCACGTCGTGCGAGTTGACGCGGCGCTTGACCTCGCGGTAGGCCTGCAGCACGGTGTAGAGCTTGCTCTCGCTGCGGCGGATCGCCACGCGGCCGTGCTTGGAGTTGAGGCCGTGGTGGTGGCGCCGCTGGCACCCGATGAGCTGCACGAACGCCTGGATCGCGCGCGCCGCGTGGTCGTTGATGAGCCGCCGGTTGTCGTCCTTCTTGAGGAACGCGTTCACCTTGTGCTCGGAGCGCGTGAGCATGAGGTGGTTGCTCATGACCGCGATCGTCGTCGCGGCGCCGAGCGTGCCGAGCGTGCCGGTGAGCACCGTGACGAGGCGGCCGGGCACCGTGTGCGGCACGGCGTCGCCGTAGCCGATGGTGAGCGCCGTCATGACGAGCGTGAGGACCGCGTCCGCGAGCGAGAGCGGCTCGCAGCACGAGTCCGGCGCGAAGGCGCAGAGGAAGCGCTCGACGACGTAGAGCGAGTAGCTGGCGACGACGAGCAGCGCGGCGGCGCAGGAGAGCAGCCAGCGGCTCGGGTGGTTCTTGAGCGTGGCCTTGAGGTAGTACGCGAGCGTGAAGTCGACGTTGGTGAGCGAGCCGATGAACCAGCCGTTGCTCGAGTTGAACGAGTTGCGCGCGCGCACGGCGCGCAGCACGAGCGCCACGCGCGCGAACATGAGCAGGCTCGAGGCGACGACGAGGTTGGGCCAGCGCGGGTCGACGGCCTCGAGACCGGGGAACGGGTGCACGCAGAGCACGAGCAGCTCGAGCAGCAGGGGCCACCGCAGCGAGGAGCTCAGCAGCGTGGCCTGCGGCGGCACGATGTTCTTGATCTTCATCACCTCGCACTCGGCCGCGTAGTAGTTGTAGACGTAGTAGAGCAGGATGGCCGTGGAGAACGAGATGAGCACGCGCAGCGCGTGGAGGATCATGCGGCCGTCGAGGATGGGCACGGCGGCCGCGAGCGACGCGAGGCAGCGCGGGCACCGGCCGCCCTCGCTCTCGCTCTCGGCGACCGGACACGGCGTCGCGAGCCCCTTGGCGTTCGCGAACCAGAGGTACTCGAGCTGCACGACCATGAGCGCGAGCCCGAAGAGCGCGTAGAAGAGCTGGAAGTTGGAGTGGCGCTTCTGCGCGAGCACGAGCTGTGTGCGCCGCTCCTGCGCCGACAGCGCGTCGAACGCGCTCCGGGGCCCCGCCGCCCCCTTGGGCTTCCCCTTGGGCTTGGGCACGGCGCCGCGCGCCGGCCCGGCGGCGTCCAGCGGCAGGATCTCGTTGCGCGCGGGCATGCTGCGGCTCGGCGCATGCGCAGGTGCTGCTCGAGCTCGAGGCGACGTCACGATTTCCGTGACGCGCTATCTTTAGCTTGTCGTGCACGCGTCGTTTCGCGGCCACTGTGATATCCGCGCGTGTCATTTACACTACCCGCGCGTCGTGAGGTGACGAACAGTGGCAGGCATGCACATGAGAGTGGGAGAACCGCAAGACCAGAAGAGTGCGCCGTCGTTAGCTGCGCCGACGGACGCGCGTCGGGTCGCTTAGGCGGCGGCGCCGGTCTGGCTGAACTGGTCCCCTATCGTTCGTTCGCGGAGCTCACGCAGGCTGGAAGCTAAGCTGGGCTGGGCTGGCTGGGCGGACTGACCGCGGCGTCGTCTAGTAGAAGAAGCCGATGATCTTGCCACCCGTGTGCTTTCGGCGGGCCTCGTGGTGGTCCATGATGCCGTACGTGGTCGACACCACGATGTGGCCGAACTGGCGCGACGGCAGCAGGTTGTTGATCCACTTCTCGTACTCCGAGAGCGTCACGTCGAAGCGCGGCGAGATGACACCGCACTTGTTGATGCGGCCCTTGAGCTCCACCACGATCTTGCCGGCGCGGTGGTCGTCGACGATCTCAAACTCGCCGATGTAGCCTGCACCAGCCACCAAGTGTCAGCGTCCGCGATCCAAACAGGCCTCCTCCCACGCACGAAGAGAGCGCTCGCACGCACCGTTCTTCTGCATCACCTGCAGGAACTTGACGATCACCTTGCTCGACGGGCGGATGAGCACCTGGCGCTTGCCGCGCTTCTCGGCGTTGTAGATGGTCTTCAGGCAGTCGGCGAGCACGCTCATTCGCACCATTCTGGAAGCACACACACAGACGGCGGCGGCAAAGGGGTGACCGCAAGCAAGCACATCACACATTAATACACACGCAGGACGCCAAGGACATGTTCACTCCACCGCGGTGCGCTGCTCCCCCCGCGCACTCGTCACGCGTGTGTGCGAACGAGAGCGGAGGAGAGCAGACGCCCTGCGAGACGGCAGTGATTTTGCCTCCAGAGCCGCGTGCGCAGGCGCTGGGCAGCTCGACGAGCCGCCTCGGCGCGTGCGCACGCGGCTCGCTCTCCCGGGAACGGGAGGGGACGAGCAGCAGCAGCAGCTTACTTGGCTTCGGGGGGTGGTGGGGATCGAGTAGAACGAAGGGTTCGAGATTCTGAGCGCCGCGATCGGCGCGAGGCTCGAAGGCGACGATGAGGACGGATGGCGGAGAACCAGTCAACGCGGTGGACTCGGCGTTTGTATGGGCTTACAAAAGTCAAGACTGAAGTCAGAAATCTCGACTGACAAATTTGAAAGCGCTGTGATTGTTTCCGCCATAGTGAAGTCAAACCTTGAAAAAGCAGGTCAACCTTGAAATAGCGGGGCCAACCTTGAAAAGGGAAGCAACCACGATGCTGCTGCTTCTTGCTCCCTGCTCTGTCGGCAGCCCTCACGCTTCTGCCAGCTCTTCGGTTCGGAAACTGGACGTGCTCACCCCAGAACGAGCAGGACCGGACCGCTTCGAGCTGCGCAGCACACAAAGTCGGCTTCTCGTTACGACGGAGACAGTGTCGTGTTTCCTCATTTCCTGGTGGTGGCGATCGCTCGTACGTCGCGCTACGCTCTCTACTTCCTCCGAGACTCACCCCGCACGGCCAGGAGCGGAAGCCTTGACGCGCTCGCTGGCGTTGAACTTCTCACGACGCAGACTCGCGAACTCGGCTTGGATCTCGTCGCTCGTGCGACCGAGCGTCTCGGGGAGTGTCTTGAGCGTAAGCGCGAAGAAGAACGAGAGCGTAGCGACAAATGGCAGGAAGGACAGGTCGCCGAGCGCCGCGGTCAGGTACGGGAACGACACGCCGACGACGAGGTTCGAGAGCCACGAGAAGAAGATGCACACGGCCGAGGCGGTCGCGCGGATCGACGCTGGGAAGAGATCGGCCACGACGGCGTAGATGAGCGGCCCGAGACTCAGTGCGAAGCAGCCGACGTACGCCCCGATGAAGATGATCGACAGCGCGGTGGCGCCAGTGAGCAGCGAGACCGTGATGCCCACGGCGCACACGAGCATCCCGATGAATCCGGCGAGCAGCACTCGGCGGTACCCGAAGCGCTTGGCGACGACACCGACGGCGAAGGAAGGGACGAACCCCATGAGTGTGGAGACCAGGTTGCCGACGCGGTCGTCCGAGATGCCGGCGTCGACGAAGATGCCAGACGAGTAGTAGGACACTGCGTTGATCCCCGAGAGCTGCTGCGCGATCGAGATCATGACGGCGACTGCCAGCTGGCGCCGGAACAGCGGAGAGAGAAGCAGCGACACTGTGCTGCTCTGCTGCGTCGCATGAGAGCGCGGGTCGCCTGCAGGGTGAAGCAGTGGCTCGGAGCGGCTCCGCGTGCCGTAGGAGACACGAGTTGGGGGTGCTTCGATGTCCTCCGAGACGCTCGCTGCTGCCGCTGTTGCTCGTTCCTCCTCGAGCCAGGAAAGCGCGAGTGCGACGAACTGCTCGCCGTAGATGCGCGCTGCCACTTGCTCGGCAGCTTCGCGCTTGCCCTGTGAGAGCAGCCACGCCGGGCTCTCAGCGAGCAGGAAGCTCGCGAGAGCGAGGAAGAGCGCGCCATAGACCACCTGGAAGCCTGCGATGTAGCGCCAGCCGCTGCTCGTGTCCGCGAAGAAGAAGACGCAGACCACGAGGAAGCTGCCGAGCGAGAGCGAGAGCTGCAGCCCACCGCTGAGCGTGCCGCGCAAGTGCGGCGGCGCGATCTCGTTCACGTATCCGCCGACCATGCCCGTCGCGCTTCCTGACGAGATCCCAGCGAGGAGGCGGCCGACGACGAACACGGGGATGCTCGACGCGCTGGCCTGGATCGCGCCACCAACGATCATGAACACGGCGCTCGCCATGAGTGCTCGCCTCCGACCGTACACGTCCGCGAGCGTACCGCACGAGAGACTGCCGATCATGCCGCCGACGATCCAGGCGTTGACGACGTACGTCCAGTCGGCCTTGGAGTGACCGGGGAACATGAGGCAAGTGCCGTCGCGCACCGGCCGCGCGTCACATGCGTCTTGGTTCGCGAACGCCGCCAGGTTGAGCTGCGAGATGGACCAGCCGAACTGGAACGGGAGCATGAGCGACACGGCGACGCTGGTGTACAGCTTCCAGCTCGGCTTGTAGCCATCCGATGCGAGGGAACCTGGAGTCGCCGTGGAGATCGGCTTGGTGGTCGGCTCCTCCGAGTAGTGAGTGATGGCATTCGGAGGACCTCGCGCGGTAGACGAGGGGGAGGCGCGGACCTCGCGTCGCCGCGAATCGTTTGGCGGAGCTGCTGCGATCGTCATAGCTTGCTCGAGGTGACGCTGACGCGCGTTCGTTGTGGGACGCGAGGCGCGGAAGGAGAAGTGCGTCGAGTCCTCGCAGCAACTGCTCGTCGCGAGTCCTCAGCGCTCGCTCCTGTTTCACGATCTCTATCGTGAATGAGTCGTTCGTGGTGGCGGTGCTGCTGCTGTGTCGAGAGAGTGATCAGCGAGCGACTCGCGTGCGCAAAGAGTGTAGGTTCAGCTCCGCAGCTCTGAACTGCGCTTCAGCGCTGCTGCTCTGCTTGAAGTGCTCCAGGATGTCGCAGTGCAGTCAGTCGGTCAGTCATGCTCGCGATACACACACATCCGTTGTCCTTAAACCTGAAGGACTGGCACCGGACAGCGGCTGAATGAGCGCGCGCTGTGCTCCCATCTCCATCCTGGGATACACAACTAGCGATACTTAACATGCACGCGTTGCGTCCTCACAAGAGCGACTCGGAGTCGACACTGTCACTCGTTTTGAACCTCACACCGGCTGGTGAGCACCACTAGTTAGTTGTCTTGTCCTGTGGATCTCGTGGACACCAGCCAGTCATCCAGCCCCCTGCCTGACACATCGTCGCGTCTGAAACGAGGGCCAAGGTGGTCGCGGCCTGCAGCAGCAGCTGCCTCGTCGTCATCTCTCTTTTCCTGCCTCCTTCGACTCTGTCGAGCGACACACTGCATATTTGCCTGGTTACACGAGTCCTCGCATTCACCAGCATTCGTGTAGGATCGACTCTGAACTGAACAGAGTGTTGGCACTGCACGAGAACGACTAAACTCCGTCGCCGTCCTTGCTCGAACCACTCGACGACGCGACGCAGGCGCGATCCCAATCTCCTCTTGGGTCCCATCATCTCGCCGCTCACTCGCGGAGCTCGTCGTTCTTTGCGCCGCCAGCTTTCTGCAGCTTCTGCTGCTGCTGCTCAAGCAGATCGCTCCGCGTGGCGCGTCCGCCGCGGAGCATCTGCGCCGCCCAGCGACCGATCTTGCGACGCCGCTGCATGCACGCGCCTGAATGAGATCGACCGCGCATCCCCTCGCCGCTGCAGTGCTGCAGTGCTTCATTGCCAGTCTCTTCTCCTCCTCGCAACACCAATCCACGACCCACGACCCACGACACACACTCGCACGAACGAACGTACGTGAATGAAAAGCGTGGCCGTGCCCCAGCTCATCTTGAAGTTGTAGCTTTTCACGACCTCGAAGAGCGCCGACTGGAGCACGTGCGACGTCGAGAGGAAGTACGCGCCTTGCTTGAGCTTCTCCGCCGCGAGCGAGATCTCGGTCCACTCTCTGCCAGGCAGCCACACACACACACACTGCTCGTCAGCCCCCACCAAGCAACAGACACTGCAAACTCACTCAGACGCACTTGTCGCTGAAGCACGTGCCGTGGCAGAAGACCACATCGCCGCTCTCCCACGACGTCGTCAAGATGCTCGCGTGCAGGAACTCGATGTCAGTCCCGAACGGGTTCCCGCGCTTCACGAGCGCATCCTTACGCTTGTCCGCACACGCAACGAGCGGCTGCATATGCAGCAGTCACACATGCAGACACATGCGTCCCCAGTGAGCAACAGGATTGGTGGTCAGCCTCGCCCGACTCTCCACGCTGTGTGTGCCCTGCATGATTCCCGCACCGCAAGGAGCTCGATCCCGATCGCTTGGTCGAACGGGTGCAGCACGCTCGCCGCGATCACGGCCTTGCCGATCCCAGAGCCCTGTGAGCCGCCAAGCGTACCGTCAACTCGCGTTGCTTCCTCCACACTCCTCCAGCGTCATCGATCTCGCACCAGGTCGTAGAACACCGCGTGCTCTGGCAGCGTCGGCGCGACGAACTGGATCGCGTCCGCGAACGGGAAGAAGACGATCTCGCCGTAGATCTGCCGACACCGCGTCAGTCGCACGCCCTCGAGCTGGGCCACGCCCGCCACCTCGACCCGCGCCTACGCACATACGACGACTTGACGAGGTTCTCGCTCTTGCGCGCTTCTGCCGACAGTTCCTTCCCGTACTGTTGGTGTCGTCCAGCAATCAGCAGCTCGCGTTCGTCAGCTCCCTCGCGATACTCCGACTGCCGCCCAGGCGAGACAAGCGCCGCGCACCTCGGGTCCGTAGCCGCGAAACACGTCCTCGAACGCCATGTACGGCTGCACGAAGAGCAGCCCGAGCACGAAGTCTGCGATGTGGAGCTCCGCGATGTCGCCGCGCGTGACCTGTCGGTTAACGCATCGTATGTGCTCAGCTCGGGCGATACGCAGCGCGCTCGTCCGATCGTCGACGCGACTTGAGACGCACCTCCGGCACGAGCGCGCGCAGCTCGTCGAGTGCGGCGCTGCTGCGCAGCTGCTCGACGCCTTCCGGCGACCGCAGCAGCTCGTTCAGCAGCTCGCGCGCGTTGAGTGCCGCCTTCGCCGCCTGCTGCCAGCTCTCAGCGAGCGGCTCGTACACGCGCAGCCGCGGCGCCGCGCGCTGGAGCTCCTCGACCACGTTCGCGAGCATTTCGTGATGCTCGAATTCTCGAATGAAAAGCGAAAATCCGTACAAAAAATCAAGAGATTTTGAAGCTTGGCACCGATTTGATCAAGCGGGCAGTGCTGACGGAACGAGTTTGTTATGGTGCGTCGAGGTGCTCGCCAAGCACAGACGCGTAGATGCTGGCGACCCTGCTTTCGGTTGGAAGCGCATCTCGTTTCCTGGGCCTCTCCTTACCGCAGCTCGAGCTCACTTGGATATGCTGGCGGTCTGCTGCGCCTCCTCTTCCTCGGCAGCCTGCTTCTTCTTCGTGAGCAGCAGCGTGCAGTACGCCTGCAGCGCCTTCTTGCCGCTGCCGAGCACCACGTCTCGCGTCTGGAGGTACAGCAGCAACGCGAGCATGAGATTCGAGTGATTCCATCACTCGAACAACCCACGGCAGCAGCAGTTCGAGCATCGTCGAACCTCTTGCAGCGCGTCGATCTCGCGGCGCGTGTCGCTCTGGACCTTGTGAATGTCGCGGTAGCACTTCTCCTGCTCTCGCTGCGCCTCGACGGCGTAGTTCTTCTGGTTCTTGCGGCGGTAGCTGAAGCATACGAGAGCGAGCGCGATGAGCACAAAGCCAGTCGAGCTGGAGGGCGAACACAATGAGCGTTCGGATGCGGCAACAACAGACGCACTGTTTGTGGAACGTGTCCTCGCCGCCGATGGTGCACCCCTCGAACGGCGTCGTGCGCAGCAGGTAGCATGGTTTCTTCACACCGTTCATCTGCGAGCCAAAGTACTCCTTCATCAGCGGACTGAGTTGCGACGCGTTGAACAGCGCTCGCGTCTGGTGCGTTCGTCGCTGCGCCGACCCGGTCTGCGCCAAATCGCGTTGTCAGTCGATCACCAGGTTGAGAAGAGAGCCTCAGAGCAGCAGCAACGAGCATCGGGCAGCTCATGTACTACGAAAACCACGCAAGAATCGTACGCTGCCGCTGTCGTCAGGGATCGCGATCTCGAGAATCCGCTCGATCGAGTTGTCGTTGAGCGCTTGCTTGCCGAGATACGACTCGCTCGCGTTCTTCTTCATCCTTGCGTCACGGGCGGCGGACGCGGCAGCACCAGCACCGTCTTCGAGCGCAGTGGCGGACTGAATGCGTGGCAAGAACGCCAGATCTGCTGCGAGAGTCGACGACGAACCCCCGCCACCCGGCGCAGACAGTTGCGGCGGCTTGGCGGACTTGCTCTTCCCACCCACGTCGTCGAGGATCTCGTCGGGGAAGTACTGCCGGCGCATGCTTTGCACCGACACGGGACAGAGCTTCAGACCGAGCAGCAGCTGGCACACGAAGAGGTAGATCTCGTTCTTGAACTCGCTCGTGTAGAGGTGGCGCGAGCCAGGGAAGAGGTAGTGGAACCCGGAGCAGACGCCGCTCGAGATCGCGTACGGGTAGATGCGGAAGATGTAGTCGATGTTGCCGTGCAGCGTCGCGAGCATCTTGACGTACTTGGCGCTCAGCTCCTCGACGAGCGCGCGTTGTTGCGCCACCGATTTCTGTCGACACGCACGAGAGCGAGCAAGTGAGCAAGTAAGCGATACTGCGAAGTTCACACTATCGCACACCTCGCAACCAGCACGACACACCTTCTGGTAGAAGTGGCAGAACGAGAGCCAGAAGACCTCCTCGAACAGCGTGCACGAGACCTCCGAGAGCAGGAAGCGCTTGAAGCTCTTCTTGCCATTCGTGATCCGGACGCGCTCGAACGTGTGCAGCAGCAGGAGCTTCGAGTTGACGTACACGCTGCCGTTGCTGGTGCTGGCACCGCCGCTGCTATCAACGTCTGTCACGACGTACGTGTAGCTCTCGACGGTGCGCGTGACGTGGCCCTCGATGCTCGCTTGGAGCTGCTTCTCGAGCTGGATCCGCGCGTTGCGGCGGTTCTCGTTCTTCTGCAGCTCCAGCTTGTTCTTCTTGAGGATCTGCTGCAGGAGAGACGACGCCGTCGTCAGACTTGGCGGCTGAGGCAGTGAGCAGGAGGAGTACGACGGAGAAACGAGAGCGACGCCGCGGACACCGTCACTGACCGTCCGGAGCCGTGATTTTTCGTCCGGACCAAACAGACGCTCCATCATCGCTTGGTTGCTCGCGATCGCCGTCGAGGACACGGGCTTGGTCTTCCCCGATGTCCCGACTCGGTTCTCGTACGGATCTTGGAGTCCAGGAACCTGGAGATCGTGAACGTGGCATACGCCACCGTCAGATGAGCGTACGGGCGAGGCACTGTGGGCACTGTGACGCAGAGCGAGAGAGAGCGCTGCAGTGCCGAGACGCACCATCTTTGAGCAGTAGTCCGAGTTGACTCGGAGATCGCACTCGAGTCCGAACTTCCGACTATTTGCTGGCGCGGCAGCAGCGAACAGGAGGGGAAGCGGAGAAAGCGCGTCAGTAACAAGGGAGAAGTGCACCAACAGCACTGGTATCAGTGTGTATGCGCTGCGCTAAGAGTTGGGAGCGAGTTGAGAGCGTACCGACGGACTGCAGCGAGTTGAGCCGCGTGGAGATGATGGAGATCATCTGCGCCGTGATGGCTTCTTTCTGGTGCAGCGACTGCTTCAGCTCCGATTCTTCGTCCTCGTGCCATGCATCTGCAGCGCCCCCTCCTCCGCTACCGCCACCGCCGCTGCCACGCCCCATCTCGACCAAGAGCGACGACCAATTATGCTTACTTCAGGAGCGACGGCCAATTATAAAGTGCAAAGCGCAGGTTCTGAACTACGTCTGCATCTCCACGTGGGCCTTTTGCGCTGCAGAGGATCCGCAGCAGGACACCGCGATGTTGGCGACACCGCATTATGCGCTTACCAGTTCACCCGAGTGGCGGCAGCAGACGAGCGGTGGTGCTCTCGAACGGGTGGTTCCAGCACGCGAGCGCGCCGCCGACGACGACGGCTTCAGGTGGTGGCGACGCGAGTGTGCGCCGCCTATCGCCCGAGTGCCGCGACCTGCTGCTCTGGCTGCTCGAGCGCGACCCGAGCGCGCGCATCTCGGTGGCGGACGCGCTGAAGCACGAGTGGCTCGCAGAAGAGGACTCGGACGAGGAGCCGCTCTCGTTCTAGGCTGGAAGCCTCCTGAACGAGGAAGACGGCGGCCAAGCGAGCGTTCCTCCCACTCTCCGTGCTCGTGCAGATGCAGACGCGGACACCTGCAGCGCATGTAAGTGCGTTCTATCAGCCGCGCTCTCTCTCTCTCGTCACCTGCTCGCGTCGTTCATACCGAGTCGGTGCGCTTCTCGCTGTAGCACACGTCCAGCATGTCGCGCACGAGCTGGTACGTCTCGTGCACGCGAATGCCGTCCATGCCGCCGCCGGCATACGGGTCCTCCATCGTGAGGCTCGTGACGGCGCTCAGCACGAGGCAGAACGCGAAGCTCGTGGACTGGTACTCGTCGCCGCGCATGAGGGAGACGTAGTACGGGCCGTAGAAGATCGGGAGCACGAGGATGAAGAGCCGAGTGAACGAGCGCGTGGCTTGCGGCGTGCGGTAGAACTGGAAGGTGGCACGCAGCAGCAGCAGAAGCAGAAGCAGCCAGTGAGACTCATCAGAGATGCACCGCACTGCACGCGATGGGAGAAGAGCGGACGCACCTTGATGTTCTGCAGCTTCTCGAGACGCGCTTGCAGCAGCCAACTGTGACGCCGATTGTGAAGCCGACGGTGAAGCCTCTGGTTCGTCGGTGCAGACGCTCAAAGAACACGGACAGGAGTGCTGCCTTGCAGCCGTGAGGGTCTCCCAGCAACTCGAGTTCACAGTCTCGAGGTGACTTCGATCGCGACTCGAGCAGACTCGAAGGTGCAGCGTGAAAACAACCTCGTGATTTTTCGCGCTCTTTTCGTGAAATCAAAAACAGTTCAAATGTGAATCCAGTCAGGACTAGCGCTCAGTATACTTTTTGTCCACTCGACCTGGCGTCATTCTCGACAAGCACTCGCTCGGCACATGGACGACGAGAAGGCGCGCGCGTACGCGGAGCTCGCGGCCAGGATGACGGAGCTGCACGCGTCGGTGGCGCTGCTCGCGCAGAACGTGGACAAAATGGCGCGCACAGACGCCGAGGTGGCGTCCATGACGCGGATCTTCCACGGCGTGTGCGTGCTGCCTGCCTGCTTTTGTAGTCTACTTGCTAGCTGCCGCACGCGTTCGCTCACTTGCTCACGTTCGCTGCAGCTTCAAGAACGCGGCCGAACACTCCAAGTTCCGCGAGTGAGCAGAGCAGTTGCGTCCCATGAATCGCAGGCTTCGTCACCAGAGTTGGTCTCGCTCAGTCGCTCGCTGCTGCTGCTGCTGCTGCTGTTGTTACGGCGCTGGTCGGGGTCGAAGCCACTCGATGCCTCAGTCGCCTCGCACTTAGTCGCCTGGCTAGAGCGACCGAAGCATCCAGAGAGATCGCGTCGCTCATGATCACGACTGGAGGCGAGTGCCTCCGCTGGAGTTGCCCACTGCAGCAGCACGAACACCTCCCCGCCACCCGTTGGTCATCCCCACTTCCGAATGGACGGACGCCCGGAGTCTCCTCTCACAGCAACCAAGACGCACGTGCAGCTGGCGACGCATCTGAGCACGTTCGCCAGCGCGTCCGGAAGAAGCGCCGAGGCGATCAAGTGGCTTGAGGACACGACTGACGACAGGCTGCAGGCTTCCGGATCGAGCACCTGGAAGTTCGGATCGACGCATGAGCAACAAACACATCGCCCACTACGCAAGAGACGCAGCTTTCTCTATCATCGGATGCTCGCGAACGCCCAGAACTGCTCGGTCGAGGGCTCCGGCACGCTCCGGTCGAGCACGTTCGGCTCGCGCGGCGCGTAGACTTTGATCTGGCGGATGTGCGTGTCGCGGCCGTTCTGGTGCATCGCGACGACCGCGACCTGCAGGAAGAACGTGCGTAGCGGCGGCGCCTGCGTCCG
>JAASGM010000127.1:0-35468 GCA_023334215.1 Globisporangium cystogenes | reverse complement strand
CGCTCATGGGCTCGATGGGCATTGAGAGTCGTCGATCAGAGCTGTTGTTTGTCCTCAGCTTCTGTAGCTGCTAGATATAATATAATACCCTTTCATAATCGCTCATTTTTTCAGTGTGAACATTGTGAGGATAGACTGTAATATAATAATCGGTATTCTGAAGAGTGATGGTCGATTTGGCCAAAGTCGACAAAATTGACTGGCGCACATCAGCGACCTCGACGCAACAAGCGAAGGAACTCGTGGTCGACGCGCTCGCAGACGATGGCGCCGAACGTGTCGCGCAAGGCGAAGCGCAAGAGCGAGCGCGAGGAGAAGAAGCGCAGCCACCACCTCAAGCGCCAGCGCCGCGCGGACGAACCGGCAGCAGCAGCGGCGGCGGCGCCAGGCAGAGTGGCGCGCGAGAGCCGCAAGCGTCCGCCGCAGCCCAAAGGCCGCGCGATCCAGAACAAGTTCCACGAGCTGCTGCAGGAGACCGTCGGCCACTCCGGTGCGCTCCTCCCGCGTGTTTCTTTGTGGTTGTTCTCGCCTTTGGTCGACCCGACCGACCAGCGCACTGACTGGTTGGCGTGATGCATACGGTGCAGGACGCGGCGAGAAGGCGACGCAGAGCCGAGAAGACGCGGAGATCAAGGCGCTCGAGACGAAGCTCGGGCTCTCGTCAGGCAAAGGTGTCGGGCTCACGAAGCTCAAGAAGTGCGTGCGGCCGGATGGCTCACTCTGCATGCGCGCACCCGTGGGCTCACGAGCGTGTGGTTGTGTGACTTGCGCCGCGCAGAGAGTACGCGCGCGACGGACTCGGCGACGACTTCATCGACTTCCTCACGGACCTCGGGAAGATCTCCAAGTGCGTGCCGAGCTGTCGTTGCCGTCGTTACCTGCGAGCATTCTGACGAACGGCGTTCGTGGCTTCGGGTGCTGCTGTTAGGATCGTGAAGGAGCAAAAGCCGAGCAACGCGTCGAGCGCGCAGTTCGCAGAGGATGCCGACGAGGACGAGGACGAGGACGAAGACGAAGACGAAGACGAAGACGCGGAGAGTGACGAAGAAGACGGCGACTCGAACGAAAGGAGCGGCGACGACCCGTTCGGAGACATGGAGATGGACGAGGAGACGCGAAAGGAGCTGGCGCTGCTCCAGGCCGAGGACGCTCACTTCCTGCGCGGGATGGACGAGCTGCCGACGGACGAGTCGGACCTCGACTCGGACGTCGACCTGGCCACTTTCGACACGGAGGACGAAGACGAGGACGACGATGCTGACGACGAGGAGGTGCTGAAGAACACGTTGCGGAACCAGCGGCAGCAGGCTGGTGAAGAAGGCGACGACGACGAAGAGGGTGACGGCGACGATGATGACGAGCACAGCGACAACGACGATGACGATGACGAAGCAGCGGATGAAGAAGCGGGCGCTGACGACAGCGAAGAGAGCGACAGCGAGTCGGAGAGAAGCGAGGAGCCTGTGACTCAGAAGGAGGATGAGGAGAAGCTCGTCATCGAAGAGGACATTTACGGGCGACCCGTCCTCAAGACCGCTGACGGCGCGAAGCCCAGCGCGTACATCCCGCCGCACTTGCGCCGCAAGCTGCAAGAAGAAGCGGCAAAGGCCGCCGCCGCTGCGGGGTCCAGCGCGCTTCCGTCGAAGATGGACGACCAAGCGGTTCGCGAGCTCACGCGGCGCCTCAACGGACAGCTCAACCGCATCTCGGAGGCGAACATGGAGTGCGTTCGCAGTCTGCGCTGGAGGGGGTCGTGCCGTCGCTGACTGACGCTGTCGTGCAGGTCCATTGCGCTGGAGATGGAGAAGATCTACCGCGAGTACCCGCGGTCGGTGGTGAACGAGATCTTGCTGGAGAAGATCCTGCAGACCGCGTGCCACCCGGGAATCGTCATGACTCCGATGATCAAAGTGTGCGGCGCGCTCGTGGCGGCGCTGTACCACAGCGTGGGCAGCGAGGTCGGCGGGTACTTCGTCGAGAAGATCGTGCTCAAGATGGTCGAGCGCGTGCAGCAAGCGGTGGAGGAAGCGAAGGCGGCGACCTCCGGCGCGGCTGCTGCGATCGACGACGAGGCCGGAGCAGGGGGCACGTCGAAGGAGCCCGTGAACCTGCTCCTGCTTGTCGCGATGCTCTACAACTTCGGCGTCGTGCAGTGCCAGCTCGTCTACGACCTCTTCCGGTCGTTCCTCGACGGCTTCTCCGGCGTGGAGGTGGAGCTGATCCACCAGATCCTCAAGGCGTCCGGCCACCAGCTGCGCTCGGACGACGCCGACGCGCTGCGCGACATGGTCGCGTCCGTGCAGCAGAAGGTGGCGTCGCTGACGCAGGACCGCGAGCAGCCGGCAGAGCGCGTGCGGTTCATCCTCGACCTCATCTACGACCTGAAGAAGCCGTCGAAGCAGAAAAAGTCTCGCCAGGGCGGCGTCGGCGCGGGCGAGATGGACCTGTCGTCGCTCCGGAAGTGGATCGGCCGCGTGAAGACGCGCGTGGGCAACGCGAACAACCCGCTGCGCATCTCGCTGCACGAGCTGCTGCACGCCGACAAGGACGGTCGGTGGTGGGTCGTCGGCGGCACGTGGGTCGGGTACCAGCAAGCGAGCAAGCGGCCGGGCGAGGACGCGGAGAGCGAGCAGCGCGGCAAGCAGCGCGACGAGGAGAACCGGTTGCTGCGGCTCGCGGAGAAGCAGCGCATGAACACAGACGTGCGCAAGAAGATCTTCGTGGCCATCATGGGGGCGTCCGACTGCCTGGACGCGTACGAGCGCCTGCTGCAGCTGCACCTGAAGGAGAAGCAGGAGCGCGAGATCGTGCGCGTGCTGCTCCACTGCGCGGGCCAGGAGCAGCAGTTCAACAAGTTCTACCTCGTGCTCGCCGACAAGCTCTGCGAGATGGACGCGCGGTACAAGTTCACGTTCCAGCTCGCGTTCTGGGACGCGTTCAAGCAGCTCGAGGCGTTCAAGCCCCGCAAGCTGTACAACCTGGCGCAGCTGCTCGCGGGGCTCGCGATCTCCAAGGCGCTCTCGCTCTCCGTGCTCAAGGTGCTCGACTTCACGGACCTGCCGGACAAGACCGTGCTCTTCCTGCGCGTCGTACTCGAGCAGATCCTGCGGCTCGAGACGGACCTCGAGGTCGCGCAGGTCTTCGAGCGCCTCATGCAGACCAAGAAGGCGCAGGTCACGCTCGACGGGCTCGCCGTCTTCCTGCACCAGCACCTCGCGAGCTTCCGCTCCGAGGAGGACGCCGCCGTGCGCGCGCTGCTCCGGAAGCGCAGCAAGCACGTCAAGAGCCTGCTCGACCACCTCTCCAAGTCGGCGGCCGCGTCCGAAGACATGGCGAGCTTCATGTAGCCGCGGCATGAGACGATAGAGCTGTAGATGCAACACGAGGAGTTCATTGCGAGCCGCTGCTGCTGCTCCCGCGCGCCGAGCGCCGAGAGCCGAGAGAGACGCGCTGCCTACGCCGACTTGTGCGCGAGGTACTTGGCGAGCATGAAGGCCGTGGAGCTGTTGAAGCCCTGCACCGGTGCGTTGCTCGAGCGCGACGCCTGCAGCTGCGAGCGCACCTGCTTGGCGAGCACCTTGCCGAGCTCGACGCCCCACTGGTCGAAGCTGTTGACGCCCCAGATGGCGCCCTGCACGACCGTGCGGTGCTCGTAGAGCGCGAGCAGCTGGCCGCACGAGAAGGCGTCGAGCTTGGGAAAGAGCAGCGAGACGGACGGGCGGTTGCCCGGGAAGTGCTTGTGGGGGCGCAGGTGCGCCGGCACGCCCTCGGCCGCGAGGTCCTCGAGCGACTTGCCGCGCGCGAGCGCGTCCGGCTGCGCGAAGAAGTTGGACATGAGCTCGTCGTGGTTGCTCACGGGCTCGCCCGCGAGGTGCACGGGGTTCTGGCTCTCGCAGAAGCCGATGAAGTCGCACGGCACGACGCGGCCCTGGTGGATGAGCTGGTAGAAGCTGTGCTGGCCGTTCGTGCCGGGCTCGCCAAAGTTCACCTCACCGGCCTCGAACGGCAGCTCCACGCCCTCGAGCGTCACGCGCTTGCCGTTGCTCTCCATGTCCACCTGCTGGATGTGCGCCGAGAAGCGCAGCAGCGCCTGCGCGTACGGCAGCAGCGCGCGCGACGAGTGCCCGAGGAACGACGAGTTCCACACGCCGAGCAGCCCCATGAGCACCGGCAGGTTGCTGCGCAGCGGCGCGTTCAGCAGGTGCTCGTCCATGTCGTGCGCGCCAGCGAGGAACTGCTCCGTGATCTCGTAGCCAAACTGCAGCGCCAGCGGCAGGACGCCCACCGCGCTCGTCACGCTGTAGCGGCCGCCGACCCAGTCCCAGAAGCCGAAGATGTTGGCGCGGTCGATGCCGAACTCCTGCACGAGCGGCACCGCCGAGCTCGCCGCGATCATGTGCTTGCTGATCGCGTCGGCCGCCGCCACGCCCTTGGCCGTGAGGTCGTCCACGAGCCACTTGCGCAGCGTGCGCGCGTTCAGCATCGTCTCGGCGGTCGTGAACGTCTTGGAGACGACGATCACGAGCGTCTCCTCCGGGTTCAGCCCGCTCGTGGCGCGCGCGACGTCCACCGGGTCGACGTTGGCCAGGAAGCGCAGCGTGCGGCCGGCCGACGCCGCCTTCGCCGCGGACTCGTAGCGCAGCGCCTCGAACACGTACTCGGGCCCGAGGTAGCTGCCGCCGATGCCGATCGACACGATGTTCTTAATCGGCTTGCCCGTCGAGCCGAGCTTGGCGCCGGAGCGGATGCTCGCGGAGAAGGCTTTGATGGCGCCGAGCACCTCGTGCACGTCCTTGACGACGTCCTGGCCGTCCACCACGAGCTTCTTGTCGGCGGGCGCGCGCAGCGCCATGTGCAGCACGGCGCGGTCCTCCGTGGCGTTGACGTGCTCGCCGCTGGCGATGGCCGCGAGCTTCTTGCGCAGGCCCGCGGCGTCCGCGAGGTCGAAGAGCAGGTCGAGCGTCTGCGTGGTGGCGTTCTGGCGCGAGAAGTCGAGGACCACGCCGCGCTGCTCGGTGCGCAGCGCCTCGTTGCGCTTCTCGTCCTGCAGCAGGTCGCGCAGGTGCGTGGAGCTCTTGATGAGCGCCGCGTGCTCCTGCAGGCGCTTCCAAGCGGCGGATTCGTTGATGAGCGGGGTGGCGGCCATGGTGCAGTGGTGGCGACTGTGGCGGTGGACGAGGAGGAGGAGGGCGGGGGCGAGCCGAAGGGCGGGGCGAGCGATGCTTGCGTGCTGGAGAGCGGATTCGCGAGTGGGCGAAGAGCGCCAAGCGAGCTTTTTGCAACGGACAGGATCGCGTCGGGAGGTGACGCGAAGGTCGCGCGAAGAGAGGCGAGGTGGCGCCAAGCCGCTTCAAGGTGGACGGGCAGTCCCTCTAGGGTTTGCGGCGCGATTACACTACGTCAAGCGAGTTGAGCGCAGCACTTGCCGCCTCCTCCTTCGTTCAGCCAAGCGGAAGCCAAGCCAGAGAGCGCTCTGAGCTGATGCGACATGGCAGCAACGACACCGACGACACCGACGTCGCTGACGTCATCGCCTGGGGGCTGACGGAAAAGATCGGGAGCGCAGGCTACGCGAGCGGCTCGGCGTAGCGCGAGTCCCAGTTCCGGTCGAAGAGCGCCTCGAGCGCCGCGCGCGTGGGTTCGTGGTCCGTGTTGACGCTCGCGCCCGCGGTCGTGTAGAAGTACCCCCACTCCATGTTGCTCGTGCCGACGTTCGCGCGCGCGTCCGTGACGATGAACTTGGCGTGGTTCACGCGCGTGTAGGACGGCCACGCCGCCGCCTTCGCCGCCGCCGTCGTCGTGTTCGCCCACCCGGGCACCCGGAAGCGCTTGATCTCGAGCCTGCCGCTGCACGGCGCGCGCAGACCCGCGCAGAGCGCCGCCTGCTGCTGCAGCAGCGCGAGCGCCGGCGCGATCTGCGCGTTCGAGTGCTGCCACTCGCTCACGAGCAGGCGCACGTGGAGCCCTTTCTTCGCGTACAGCGCCGCGAGCAGCGCGTCGGTGAGCGCTGACCAGAAGATCGGGCCAGCGTGCGACGCCAGCGCGTACATCGAGAACGGCGCGAAGTCCATGACGCTCAGGCTCACGCGCGCCTCGGCGCTGCGGATCGTGTACACGAGCGCTTCCTCGTCGAACGCGCGCGAGTGCGCGGCCGTCGCTTCGAGCGGCGCCGCAGCGACAAACACGCCTGCGGCAGGCGGCGATGGAGCGTCCGAGGCGAAGCGGACGCGGATCTGGTGGGTGATGTTGCCGTTCGCCTCGAGGTGCGCGCGCACGAACGGGTCAGCGGCGCGCTGGCCGCTCGGGAGGAAGAGCGACCACGACGGGACACGCAGCTTGCTCTGGAACCGCTCGGAGAAATACGTTGCGGTCTCGAGCGCGCGGTCGGGCGCCGCCCAGAGCCACCACGTGTCGAAGAGCTTCTGCACGTCGCGCAGCAGCGGCGACGACGGCGCGAGGCGCTCGACGAGCACGCCGACCTCCATCACCTGCGCGAGCGACTTCCAGTCCATGTTGGCGCTGCCGACGTACACGGCGCGCTGGTCGAAGATCCAGATCTTCTGGTGCAGGATGCCGCCGCCGTACCAGTCGTCGCCGCTCCAGCAGCGCACGCGCACGCGCTCGGGGAACGCGTCCTTGAGCTGCTGGAGCTCTTCGGGAAGCGCGTGGTCGCCCGAGACCGACTCCTTCGCGGTCAACACGCGCAGCGTCACGCCCCGCGCCGCTGCGTCGTGAAGCGCCTGCAGCAGTTTGCGGCCGCGCTCTGCTCCGAAGCGCCGCATCTCGTCGTCGGAGAACACGGCGCGGTCGTCCTTCCCGAGCAAGTTCCTGTGTAGGCGAACGCGTCAGTCGCCCAACCACCACCACCACGCCTCTCTCGAACGCGCCGCATTCGCACCAGTACATGGCACTGAGGTCGATGGTCTTCGAGGCGCCGGACGTGCGCGCGTAGAGCGCGTCGAACGTCTGCGGCAGCGCCGACGCGAGCGAGAAGTTGCCCACCGGCAGCGTCTCGACGAGCGTGATGGAGGGCGCCGCAGCGTCGCGGTCTGCGCCGAGCGCCGTCGCCAGCGGGTCGAACACGCGCGCGTGAGCCGCCGGCTGCTGCGCGGCACTGGCGGCGAGCGCCACCAGCAGGACCACAGCAAGCGTCACCAGCTTCATGGGCAGGAGAATCAGGATCTTTGCTGATTTATTTCATTCATACCGGTATTTGCTGCACAGCGGAGCTCCTTCATGGCGCTCGCGTGAACGAGCTCGCTCCACCGCGGACGCCACTGCCACCGCCACCACAGCCACCACCGCCACCACCACCACCATCGACGCTATCGTGGAACTGGCGCTGGACACGCGCGCCTAAATATGGAAAAGAGCGTTTCGTCGGTTGTTCCGCACACGCTCGTGCGCATCGAGCAAGCGAGAGAGAGCGAGTGCGGCATTGCTGCTCTCGCTCCGTCCTCGACATGCGCGCGACGACAACGGCGCTGCTGCTCGCGTTGCTCCCTGGCGCCAGCGCCGCCGACACGCGCCGCGCGGACGCCGTCGTGCACGTGCAGCTGCGCGAGCTGCCGACGCAGGCGCAGAACGGCGCGTACCGCGCGATCTCGCGCGACGCGTTCGTGCGGCAGCTCGACCGCGTGGGCGTGCACTTTACGCTGCAGCGCTCGGCGCCGTCTCGCTGGCGGCTCGAGGGCTTCCAGTGTGGCGCCGGATCCGCGGCGGCGGCGACAGCGGGCGGCGTGTGCGCGCGGATCGTCGCGTCAGAGCTCGCGCTGGCAGCGGACCCGAGCGACGGCGACGCGCTGCAATCTCCGCTCGTGTTCCGGGAGGCGACAAAGGGAGCGGCGCTGCACGCGGAGCGTCGGCTGCAGTTCGGTAGCCCGACCGACCTGCCGCCGCCGACCTACAACGATGGCACAGTGGCGTACTACGGCTGCGGCTACGACAACTCGAACCAGTGGTGCTGCGCCGAGTCGAACTCGGGGCCGTCGGGCACCAACTGCTGGGACGTGTCGCCCGGCTCTCAGTGCTCGGAGGAGCCGTCTCCCTGGACCAAGGAGAACCTGATCTGCTGCTCCGATACTCTCAACCAGTGCATGCCAACGTACGAGCAACCGATGCCGACGCCCGAGCCGACGCCAGCGCCGTCCTCGACTCCGGAGGCGGTCACGAGGACACCGGCGCCAGTGCCGAGTCCGGTTTGGACCGAGTCACCTCCTCCCTTCCAGATTGTCACCATGGCACCGGAACCGACCGCCGCACAGACCCATGCACCGACCGAGCCTCCGACTGCAGCACCACCAGTAACTGAAGTTCCAACGACAGCGCCGCCCGTGACCGACGCCCCGACGACAGCTCCGCCCGTGACCGACGCTCCGACGACAGCACCGCCAGCTACGGAAGCTCCAACGACAGCACCGCCTGCGACTCAGGCTCCGACGACAGCGCCGCCCGTGACCGACGCCCCGACGACAGCTCCGCCCGTGACCGACGCGCCGACGACAGCGCCGCCTGTGACTGACGCTCCGACGACAGCACCGCCAGCTACGGAAGCTCCAACGACAGCGCCACCAATAATTGTGGCTCCAACGACAGCACCGCTGGTGATCGAGGCTCCGACGACAGCTCCTTTGATTACCGTAGCACCGACAACAGCTCTGCCATCGACCGAAGCACCGACAGCAGCACCTCTTTCAGAAGCACCGACTACAAGTGCACCAGCGACAAATGCGCCATCGACAACACTGTCCAGTACTGATCCGCCAACTCAGCCCCCGACGACTACTGCGTCACCGACTCAGTCCCCAGCAACAGATATGCCGGCGCAACCACCAACAGCTTCTCCACCAAGTCAACCACCAGCCACGGATACGCCAACACAGCCCCCAACGACGTCAGTGCCGTCCAACCAACCTCTGACTGATCCGCCGACTCAATCTCCGACCGCACCTTCATCGACTCAGGCGCCAACATCATCCCCGCTGACCCAGGCGCCGACAGCTGAAGCTCCGACTGCAGCCCCACTGACCCAGGCGCCGACAGCAGTTCCGTCACCTGATACCCCAACAACGAACCCGCCGACTCAAGCTCCGATGACTGTCGAGCCTCCATCTGTCCCAGAAGCTTCTCTTTCGCAAGCTCCAACGCAAGCTCCAGCCACCGTCGTCCCAGTTCCATCCGCTCCAGCAGTCCCTTCGTCTGAAGCTCCGGCCACGATCACTCCGGTAACGACTTCGCCCGCGACATCCGAGTCGCCGTCTTCGATTCCGCCCTCTGCAACTCTCCCTGTGCCTGAGAGGACGACAATCGAGCCGTCAGCTCCTCCAGCCGCTACAACTGAAGTTCGAACCACGGCACCGCCGGTCACCATTACGCCTACGTCGGTCGCTCCGACTGTGGCACCGCCCGGGACTGCAATTCCATCACCTGCAGCTCCGTCAGCAAGTCCAGCAGCGAGTGGATCTCCGACGACGCCGTCGTCGGCACCGACTACTGAACCGATGACACCCCAAACACCGACAAATCCGACAGCAGCTCCATCGGGAGACCCAACGACAGCTCCATCTCGGGCTCCGACTCCGGCTGTCGATCCAACGGGAACTCCAAGTGCAGCCCCGCCATCCGCGGTACCGTCCTCGACGCTTTCACCGGCAACACCCTCGTCGCTAGTTCCGACCGCTGTTCCAGCGCCAGCGCCGTCGTCGTCAGACTCGACAGCAGCTCCGACGGCAGAACCGCCGTCAAGTCAGACTCCAACGACGGCCGATCCAGCGGCGGTCCCCCCAGAAACACAAGCGCCAGTGTCGGACACCTCTCCGTCTGAATCCCCAGTATCTGATGCGCCGAGCACCTCCGCTCCAGTCGTGGAGTCTCCGACATCACTTGCGCCGGCTCCTTCTGGTGACGTGTCCGAAGCGCCTTCGAGTGCAGACCCGGCAACGCAGAACCCGGGCAGTCCACCGCCGACGCAGTCCGCAGTAACCGAGCCGACATCAGCCCCGCTGTCGGTCCCTAGTCCTCTGTCGACAAACGCGCCAGCCGCAACAAGCGCAGACTTCACCGATGCGTCGACGTCGCCGGACTTCGTAAGCACCGTTCGGCCGTCGGATGGCTCAGGCGAGGCATCAGCGCAGCCGGTGTCCAAGTCGCTCGCTGCCACTGGCAACGCTCCGCTTCAGGTCTCGACTGACACGAAGAAGGTGGCGTCTACGACGCGCGAGTCGGTGTCCAAGCCAACAACGGCGAACGCGTCCGAAGCGGAGGACGTGGTGCGAAGCATCATCAACAGGAGCGAGGGCAGCGCGGGCAAGAACGCAACGAACGGCTCGTTCGTCTCACCAGCCATCACGGGCGGCGACGACAGCGACGCGATCTTCCACAAGTCGCTCGCGGACTGGACGAGAGAAGCGAGCGCGATACGGGAAGCAGCGAGCAGCTCAGCGAATGTGCTCGTCGCCTCGGCAGTGGCAGTGAACGCGGTTACCGGCGTGATCACAGCGATCTCAGCGATCACGAGCGGCGCGTCGGCGGTCTCGGGGGCTGCGTCCGGCGTATCGGCTGGCATCGCGGCGTCGCAGGGGCTGCTCAACGGAGTTGGAGGCACTGCGGGAGCGCTCCACCAAGCGTTTCCAGGCGCAGACTTCTCGAGCGTGCTCATGATGCTCAATTACTTGCAGTTCCTCGCGTCCGGCAGCCAGCTCAGTCTGCCCGGCGCTCCAAACTTCTTCTACGAGTTCACCGACTCGCTCGGCTGGTGCAACCTCCAGATGGGCAGCTCGTCCGCCGCCAACACGACGGATGCGAAGCACGGCCTGTCGAGCGCGCACGCAGAGGCATTCAGCGTCGCGGACGGAGACATCATCTCCGGCGTGCTCGCGTACGCGGAGCGCGTCAACATCCAGCCGGAGGAGCTGTTCACCAAGACTGCGATCGCGTTCGCGAGCGTCGTCGGCAGCGTGGCGGCGGTCGTTGCGTCGCTGTACACGCTGCTGCGCTGCGTCGCGAAGAAGCGGCTGGAGCTCGTGGTGGCGCGCTTGAACGACCTGCCGCGCGCAAAGCTCTTGCTGCGGCTGCTGACCCAGTCGTGTCTGTCGATCTGCCTCATGAGCGAGTACGCGCTGAGCATGACGAGCTCGTTCCAGCTGCGGTACAACCAGCAGCACCACAGCAACTACAGCGCGCTCGCGTTCGCGACGGTGGCGCTCATCGTCGTGTGCTTCGGGCTGATCGTGCTCGGGGTCATCAAGATCTGGCACAAGACAGAGGAAGAGCTCTCGGACCCGGACTTCAAGTTCGCGTGGGGGGCGTACTACAAGTACTACCACCACCACCACCGGTACTTCTTCGTGGCCAAGATGGGCGCCGAGATCCTCTCGGGGGTCATCATCGGCCTCGTGAGCGACGTGCCGTCGCAGCTCACGCTGCTCATGGCGCTCCAGCTCGCCATGTTCTTCTACACGGTCGAGAGCGCGCCGTACTCGATGGACTTCCAGACCGTGTGCTCGTCCACGGCGTTCGTGATGAAGATGCTCACGTACGCGCTCATCAGCTCGTTCCTGACGGCCAAGACGGAAGTGACGCTGCGCGACTTCGTCGGCACGCTCGTCATCTTCCTGCAGGTCGCGCTGCTGCTGCTCTTCAACTCGCGCCAGCTCTACATCCTCTACAACCAGATGCGGTACATGTGGGCGCTGCGCCAAGAGCGCCGCCGCGCGGCGCTGGAAGCCAAGGCGATGGAGGAGAGCGCCATGCTCGTTCGCACGTCCATGTCAACGTTCACACCCAAGTTCGAGGCGACGCCGGCTTCGTTCGGGCTGCTGCACAGCAAGAACAGCTTCATGGTCACGACGCCGCCGCCGTCGCAGCACCCGCAGCCGCAGCAGCAGGCTCCGCAGGCGCTCGCTGCCGCATAGTCGCGACCGCCTCCTTCCTCTTCTCACGACCGCGACTCGAGCAGCTTCGTCATGCGCTCGTCGAGCGTCTGCATGTTGGCCTGGAAGATCTTCGCGTTCGCTTCCAGGCTCTTCTCGATCTGCGCGTTCGTTCCGTAAGCAGCCAATGCACATGCGTCTGTGTTAGCCCCACTGGCCACCGCCACCACCCGGCAGACGAGCGAGCAGCTCACATTCTCCAGCAGCGCCGTGTCGGACGCCAGCAGCTCCGCGAGCGACTCGGTCGACGCCTCCACCCGCTTGAAGCGCGCGCTCGCGTCCAACGTCTCGTCGTGCACGCTCTTGAGCGCCACGAGGCGGTCCACGAGCGCCGGCACCGCGGCGGACACGTCGTCGACGCGCGCGAGCGTGTCGTGGATCTGCTGGATCTTGGCGCGGTCCGCCTGCGCGCTCAGCGCGCTCTGGACGCCCGGCGCCTCTTTGAGCTTGTTGAGCAGCGTGAACTCGTGCACGAGCGCGGTCGTGCGCGCCTTGACCGCGTCCAAGTTCTTCTCGCTCAGCAGCGCCACGCGCTTCTCGAGCTCCGCGACCACGGCCGCGAGGTCCGCGCCGCCGGCCGCGCTCAGCCCGTCGGCGCGCAGCTCCTTCACGTGGAAGTTCCCGACCGCCTTCTCGAGCGTCGCGATGCGCGCCTCGAGCGCCATCGCGCGCGCGCTCGCGTCCTTCTCGACGGCGTTCAGCTCGCCGTTGCTGAAGATCTCGTAGACGATCGCGGCGGGGGCATCCCCGTCGACGCCGACGCCGACGGACGTCGCCCCCTGCTGCTGCGCCTTGAGCGCCGCGATCTGCTGCAAGAACTTGCTCGTGAGCTCTTTCTGCAGCGCGAGCGCGCTGTCGGCCGGCGCCAGCGCAGCCGCGTGCGTGGCGCCGCGGGCCAGGAACGGCCGGAACGCCGCGTTCTGCTCGATCGCCGACAGGTTCGCGCGCAGCGTCGCGAGCCCCCGCAGGACCTCGTCGAGCTCCGCGTCCTGCGCCGCGTCCACCAGCATCCGCGTCTTGCGGTCGTCCGCGCTCGCCGCCAGCAGCGCCAGGTCCGCCTCCAGCTCCTGCACCTCGAGCGTCAGGCGCGTGAAGCGCGCGAGCGGCGCCTCGAGCGCCGGCTTCTGCCTGTTGATGCTGCTGCTTGCGGTGGCCGCTTCGAACTCCGTCTGCGTGGGCACACGCGTGGCCGCGGGTTCTGCCGCACCGCATCAGCGAGACGCAGGAGGTGAGCGCCGCGCTCGTTCGCTCCGAGCCGCACGAGCCCCCGTCCTCTCTCCTCAACCGTAACAAAAGCGACGCAACTGTAGACTTTGCCCATGAAGACCTCGAACGCCTTGGCCGGCGCCACGTCCTCTTCGCTCAGCTCCGAGTGGCTCTGGGCCGACACGCACGTCCACACAGTCAGCGGCCGCTGCTCTCATCGCCCCCTCTTCGCACAGCTGCGTACCTTGTCGTAGAAGTGCGCGTCCTCGGGCGCTGCGGACGCGGAGCGCGCCGTGTGGCCGCCGCCGCCGCCGACGGGCGCGTACGCCTGGAACGTCACCTCCGGGTCCGGCGTCTCGAACACCTCGGTGCTCATGTCCACGTCGAGGTCCATCGTCGCAGCTTTGGGATTTGTTTTTTGTTTTTCACTTTTGTCGCCCGCGAATTCGACATTCGCAATGCAAGTGTGGGGAACAAATCGAACGCATTTTACCTCTACCTTTGGGAGGTACAGTAGTGGACATTGTGTACACAAAATTACGTAAGACAGTCAAAGTACCCAACAAGCGCACAGACAAGCTCGCGCTGGCTGCATGCAGGTCGGCGGTGCAGCACTCGCTCGCTCTCCAGCTCCTCCGCAAGCGCGCGTGCGTGACGACAGAGCGTTCGAGCTCCTCGAGCCAGAAAATGCGCTAGTACGCGAGTTGAGCGCGAGAAGACGTGGAGTGAGATTCGCGGCCGCCTGGGCCGCGAATCTCGGCAGACGCTGCGCGGCTCGCAGGCTTCAGTCGCGCACCTTCCCTGCCGCGAGCGATGACGAGCGCGTCGTCGTCGACTGGCGCTTCCGAGCCTGAGGACGTCTGCCGCGTCGCAGTCGTGAGCGCCTCGTGCGCGCGCGAGCGCTCGTGCGCCGAGTGCCTGGTCGTCGAAGTGCGGCCCGACGGCTGCTTCCTGGACGCCGCCGCCGGCGTCTGCCGCGCGTTCCACCAGCTGACGCTCTCGCCGACCGCGAGCCGAGCGCTCAACAGCTCGGCGACGGCGACAGCCAAGTGGCAGGCGCTCGAGAGCGCCGGCGTCTTCGCGTCGCTCGGCGCCCGCGGGTACTGCGCGCCGCTCGACAGCGCCTGCGCGCTCTGCGCTCGTGCCGCGAACAGCGCCGGGCCGTTCGCGCCGACGGCCGCGGAGCTAGCGACCATGTCGCCCGACCGCCGCGTCTGCTTCGGCGCCGGCGGCTGCGTCTGCGTGGCCGCGTGCGAGTCGGTCGAGCGCGTGTCGTTCACGTCCAAGCGGTGCCCGGGCGAGTCGGCGCCGGCAGCGAGCGGCCGCCCGGCGTTCCCGAGCGCGCAGGTGCTCGCGCTGCTCATCGTGGCCGTGTTTCTGCTCGCGCGCTGCGGGAGCGAGTGCTTCCGAGCGCGCCAAGCGCGACGCCAGCGCCCACCGGACGAGGCGGGCGGCCAGCGGCGGCGGCGACCGCAGAACCGCCAGTCGCGGCAGCGCGCGGACCTGCAGCTCACGGGGTGGATCGCGTGGCACCGCGAGCTGCGCGAGATGGAGCGGCGCGGGGAGCTGGGCTACGTGGAGCTGGCGACGCCCGAGGAGAGCGGGCTGCGCGCCGCCGCGGGCTCCGCCACGAGCGCGTCGCTGCTCATGGTGACGTGGGCGCCGCGCAACGCCATCTGAGATCTGAGCGAGTCGGCAGTGGGAGTTGAGTGCTGTAGATGGAAGGATACGCGTGGTTGTGACGCAGGAAGGCGGCGGCGGCCGTTAGTTGTCAGTGGCTGGGGGCTGCGAGCGCCGGCGCGGCGTTCGGCTTGTCCTTCTCGCCGTCGACGAGCTGCTGCTGCATCGCGCGCCACTGCGAGAGCCGCAGGCGGTCTCTGGGTGAGCGCGCCGCACGCCGCACGCGCTCCGGCACCTCTGCGCACACGAGCACAGAGCGTCTGCGTGAGTGAGCGGACGGCAGGCGGCGACTCGGCAGCTGCGCGTTGCGCACCGATCTGACGCCCGACCCCGAAGAGCAGCAGCATGACGACGCCGAGCACCTGCACGCCAGTGATGAGCAGCTGGCCCGTCCCGTGGTGCGAGCCGTCCGAGCCCCCGGGCACCGCCAGCTCGGACGCCTGCGGCGCTGGCGGCGCCACGACGTCCGTCGTCGAGAGGTTGCACACTGGCGTCGCGCGCGCCGCCCACGCGGTCGGCTCGCACGCCGAGAGGCAGACGCAGCCGTTCGCGCCGACGCAGAAGAGCGAGCCTGCGTCGCCGCCCGACGCGTTGCGCGCAGCCGCGTAGCAGAGCGCGCACGCGGCGTCCGCGGCGGCGCAGTAGGTCGCGTCCGCTGCCGGGAGCACGGCGAGCGCGCTCCACGTCGCGTTCGCAGGCACGCCGACGCTGCGGTTGACCGCCATGTCGTCCATGACGGCGGCGAGCGCGTCCAAGGAGCCGCAGAGGCCGGCGGCGGTGAGCGCGCAGCCCTGTGGCGGTCGAGAGAGAGAGAGAGAGTGTGTGTGTGAGTCCGCCTGCAGGTGGCGGTGACGCTAGCGCGCAGCAGAGACGCACGCTGCCCTCGCGCTCGACTGGGACGTTGAGACAGTCGGAGCACGAGCGGTGGCGCCGGCAGCGCGCGCCGCTCTCCAGCGCGTACAGCGCGCACGAGTCGTTGGTGCTCATGCTCAGGGCTGCGAGTCGAGAAGTCTGTGCATGGGCCGCGTTCGCAGCTTGAAGTCGAACGTGAAGTTGATGCGCATCACTCGTCCCATCCATGAAGTCCGGAAAGGCGACAGGAGGACTGGATCATGGTCCTCTGTTCGGGTGGCTCAGTGGTCCTTCTAACGGTGGTGCTGGCGTCTCGACACTCGAGTGAGAAGGACCAGTACACTCGACTTGAGCACCTTTTCCCATGCGGCAACGGGGACATCGAGTCCGTCGGCACTTTGCCGCTCTCCGCCATGGCCGCGCGACTCGTCTTCGTGCTCTGGCTGCTCGTCCTGACGTCCGCGTTCTTCAGCGGACACGCGGAGCGGACGCCGAGCGACGCCGAGTTGGCGTCCGTCCGCAGCGTGCGAGTCCCGCGACCAAGCGGAGGCACGAAGAGCAGCCCCAAGAAGGTGCCGCAATCCCCCAGACGCGCCAAGGCGGCGCCTGTGGTCCCCCGGTTTCCATCTCCTCCTGTCGCGAAGGCACTTGCGAAGAGCTCGAGCGGCTCGCAGCCGGCGCTCCCGAGCGCAGCGGCGGCGGCGACGATCGTCGTCGTCGTCTTCCTGGTGTAAACGCGGCTTCGCCTACTGTCGCAGCTCTCGAGGCTCTCGTTGCATTGAACAGCAGCCCATCGATCGTCGTTCTCCGTCACACTCACGCGCCTCTGCCTCCTCTCTAACGATCACCTCCCGCCGATCGCTGCTGATAAATAGTCGCCCCTGGGTCACTGCTTCGCCTGCAGCAGCGTGTCGAGCTCCTTCAGGTCCACGCTTGACGCCGACGAAGATGCTCCTGCCGACGTCTCCGCGGGTACCAAGGACGCCGCCAGCGCCTCTGAAGCCTCTTGAGGATCCGCAGCAGACCGCGTCGCGTCCGAAGCTCCAGCTGCAGTGCTCTCAGCACCCAGAGACGCGTGCGGAGGCTCCAGAGACTCCTGCGACTCCTGAGACTGCGACCGGCCCTCGTGCTGCTGCTGGAGCTCTTCAGTAAAGTGCATCTGCGCGGGCGTCTCGAGGTGCAGGTACATGCGCGGGTTCTTCTCGCGGTTCATCTGTGCCTCGCGGCCGGCGCGCCAGCCGCTGAGCCGCAGCCGGTTCGACGGCGACGTGATCGCGCGCACGTTGTTGTACGGGCCCTCGGCGACCGCGCGGTTGCGGTTGCGCAGGCGCGCGAACGCGCGGCGGCGGTAGAGCAGCAGCGCGAGTACGAGCATCTGGAGCCCCATGAAGATCGGGAAGTACGCGCGGTAGCTGTCCACCTGCGCGGCCACGGCCTCCTGCGGCGCGAACGGGTCGCTCGGGCAGCTCTCGGGCGCCGTCTCGTTCCAGCGCGCGTACTCGCACGCCACGAGGCACACGCAGCCGTCGGCGCCGACGCAGAACTGGCGCGCGGCCTCGGACGACGTGTTAACGGCAGCGCTGCCGGTGTCGGTGGCGTCGTTGGCGATGAGCCGGCAGCGCGCGCACGCGGCGTCGTCCGCGCTACAGTAGCTGGCGTTGGCCGACGGGAAGTAGTTGTGGTTGGCGGTGGGGCCCGTGGCGTTCCGGCGGAAGTCGGCGAGCGGGTCGTACCAGCTCATGGTGCGGCAGAAGCCCTGCGACGTGAGCACGCAGCCCTGCGCGCTGCCCACCGGCGCGTCGAGGCAGTCGGCGCACGAGCGCGCGCGCCGGCAGCTCTCCGCGGGCGCCAGGCGGTAGAACGAGCACGAGTCGCCGGTGGCGTTGCGCTCCACATCGCCGACGCGGATGTGGCCGGGGAGCGCGATGGGGACGTCGCTGCTGCTGCCGCTGCTGCTGCTGGCGGTGGCGGCCATGCGGTCGCGGGGGTCGGCGCGAAGACTGGCGAGTGGCGGCTGACGCAGGAGCTGGCGCTGGAGCTGCTCGTGCGTGCGTGGTGCTCCAGCGACCGACTCGAAAGTCGGGTGTGATTTCCGTCTGGCTTCTGCAGCTATCTGGTTTTGCCATACTGAAAGCAAGTCACTCGAGCGCGAATTCAGCATAGTAAAATCAAGTCAAAATCAAGTCACGCCCGCGAATGCGGGCGTGACTTGATTTTACTATGCTATATTCCAGCTCGAGCGACTTGTTTTCACTATGTCAAAATAATCACAACACTTCAGGATTTCCCGGTAAAAATTCAGACGTCAACTCGGAGCCTGCGCGGATCGTCATCGCGTCGTGCAAGCAGAGCCGCACGACTTGGGTGCCTGCTGCGGCGAGAGCTCGACGTGGGGGGTCCCCGAAGGCCGTGTGCGGCACCACTTTGCCCTCCGTGTTTGACGTTGAGTTGTGTGTAGGACATGGCGGTGCTCTTCTTCTGCACTAGCTGCTGGAGCTGGAAATGCATGCTGATGCTCGAAGCGGTTAGCGAATTTGCACATGAATCAATAGGCACGACAGGAAGCGAGAGAGCGCAAGAGTGAGCGAGAGCCTTGGAGAGATGGTAGCGACGAAAGAAAGGGGTGGCCGAGATCGACAGGATCGGGGTGAAGCAGCCACGATCGGGATCGCGCGTACATACATCCGTTCTCCTCACTTCGGATCAAACTGGACAGGCATCTCGTCGGCGCTTGGTCGACACGCCGAGAGAACGGCAAGGCGGCTCCGTCGCGATCCTGATCGCACTGTTTGTCAACGCTTTCTCTCGAGTGGACGAAGGTTGACGGACGACACGCTTTAGGATAACACAGAGAGCGTCTGCACTGCTTTGCTCTGCCCTGCACGGCGGCTACAGTGGCTGGCTGCTGCTGCTCGACGTCGTGTGTGTGACGCACTGGAAGGAGGACAGCGCCGACAAGAAGCCGCTCTTGCGCTGCTTCTTCGCCGCCGATGGCCGGACGGCGCTGCCAGCAGCCGCACTGCGCTTCCCGCCGCCGGCGCTCCAGCTTTTGCTCTTCGCGAGCGCAGTGCGGCTGCTCGTCGGGAGCTCGTCGTTGTCGCCCGGAGCTGCGTTCTCGTCGCCCTGCTCTGCTCGGTCCGAGCTGAACGACGACGTGAACACGAAGCCCTTGGACGATGTCGAGCTCTGTTCGACGCAAGCAGCACCAAACGCAACCGTGAGCCCTCGATGCCAGCACACCAAGCAGCAGGAGCAGCACCACCACAGTCCAGACAACTCGCAACGCACCGAGCTGTTGTTGAACATCTTGATGTTGTTGGCCACGCGGCTGAAGGACGACGACGACCGCGACGACGCCGTGACGCCGAACCCCATCCGAGGCCGCACCACGCTCCTTCGATCCGCTGCGGCGCCTCCAGCGGGACGCTTGTCGCTCGCTATGTTCTTGTCCGTTCGATTCAGCAACTTCAGCAGCTGAAAGACGGACCATCGCAAGCGCCACACTCCAGTCAGCCTCTCACGTTGTCCGCCGCAACCGAACGAGCTATGAGCAACACGCACGCACCTCCTGCGAGTCTTCGTCCTCCTCCAGCAGCAGGTTCGGCACCCCCGAGACGCTCGTCTGGGACGCGTCCAGTTCGTCGCGTTCGATCGCGACCTGGCGCTGCATCTCCTTCATGCGCTGCATGCGCCGGTTGATGCGCGCGCGCTCCGAGAAGAGCTTCATCTGCTGCCGCTCGCGCTCTTCGTCCGACTCGGCGTCGTTGTCGTCCGTGCCGGCGGCATCCTTGAGCGCGTCGCGGCCCTCGTCTTCTTCGCCCTCCGACTCGGACGACGTGATGTAGATCTTGGGTTGGTTCTGGAACCGCTCGCGCAGCATCCGCTCCATCTCGGCTTCTTCGTCTTCCTCGTTCTCCTCGTTCTCCTCGTCCTCTTCGCCGTCCGAGCCCTTCTTCCTCGACGACTTGGTCTTCGTCTGCTCCGAGTCGCTCAGCTCTTCATCGGACTCCAAGAGTCCGAGACGAGCTGCCTCCAGCTTGCCGTCGGCGGCCACAAGCTCGTCCAGGTTGAAGCGGCCGCGAGCCTCCGCGCCGTTGATCCCTGACGAGAACGCGCGGCGGTTGCGGCCGAAGCCCTCCTTCACGTTGCGCATCACTTCCTTGAGCTGGTCCCGGTCTTGGTCCTCGAGCTCCTTCCGGAAGAGCTCCCCCAGATCCTGTGCTTGCTCGCGCTCGTCGTCCGAGAGGTCGTCGACGATGCCTTCGAGGTCGTCTTCGCGCAGCTTGAGCGCGTTGCGCTCCTCCTCCGCCTCCTTCGACTCTTGCGTCTTCGCCTGCGGGACACCGAAACCAAAGTCGCCGAGTCCGCCGATCTTGAGAACGTCCTCCTCCTCGTCTTCCTCGGCTTCAGCCTCGACAAAGTCCCCCGATTGCTTCAGCCGCTTGCGCATCTTGTTCTGCCGAGCTTCCTCTTGCAGCAGGCGCCGGTACGCAGCCGCTCGGTCCTTCTTTGGTGCAGGAGAGCCACCTGCCGCAGCGCTCGGACTGGTGCCCAAGTCGTCCACCGCGTCGTCGTCGTCGTCGCCGTCGTTCTCTCCTGCGTCTTTGCCGTCCTGTTCACTGTCGGCATCGTTGCCGTCGTCGCCGTCGTCGTCCACGGTGATCTGCTTTGTCCTCCGCTTCATCACAGTCGGCGTCGAAGTGCTCTGGGGAGGGGCCGTGGTCGACTCTGATGATCGGACGCTAGCGCCGGTGTGTGTCGTGGATGCATCCATGTCAGCGCTTGTCTCCGTTGGTTCATCGTCCGCCAGCGGTTCGGCCATGGGTGTGTCGTCCGCTGCCTCGACAGCTGCACCCGCGCTCTGGTTCTCCTTGAGGTCGTCACCCTCGACGTCCTCGTCGCCCTCCTTGTAGTCGCTGTCGCTGCCATCATCGTCTCCATCAACCATCGCGACGTCATCTGCGCCAGCAGCCTCCTTCGCGGCCTGCGCCTGATCGATGAGCTCTTGCTGGAGGATCTTCTGCTTCTCGATCTTGTTCAGGTGTTTGATCTGCTCCTCGTAGGACGCGTACCCGAAGAGCTTGGCCATCTCCTGCGAGCCTGTTCAAGCGCGTGGCAAAGCGACACGCACGTGAGTCAACATAAACAGAGCGTCGCGAGTACACGGACGCGCAGGCCAAGCGCTCACCTTGCTGGATCGCTTGCGTGCGGAGCTTCGAGAGCATGTCCTTCTGCTTGCGCGACGCCGCGCCAGCACTCGCCGCCACCGGGAGCCTCATCATGCTGCGCTGCTTCAGCGGACTGATCTTGCGCGGGGACAGCATTTGCTCGGCGGCCGCCGGCGGAACTTGTGTCTGGATGGCGCTGGGTGGCGCGCCGACGCCGAAGCGCCGCTGGTTCACCTGCTGCATCTGCTGGCGCTTCTGCTCCTTCTTGCGGCGCAGCTTCTCGAGCAGCGCTGCCTTGGCCGCCTCGTACTCGGAGGCCGGCGCGGCGGTGGCGGTGGCTTGGTCCACGATGGCTTCCGCCTGGTGGTACTGCGTGACCTGCGAGACCTCCTGCAGCAGCAGCTGCGTCTCGAGCGCGAGCTCCTCGCGGCTCATGGCTGGCTGAGTGACTGGCTGAGTGGGGGTGCGAGTGCGCGCTGCTGCGTACTACGATGGCGGTGGATGGGCGGAGCTTCGTGAGCTTCGTGAGCTTCGTGAGCTTCGTGAGCTGCTTGAGCTTGGCAAAGTGGTCGAATGATGCGAGTTTTGGCGCGCGCTTTTCGAAGTTCCCGCCAAAAAAGAGCAGGACGATCCTGCATTTTGTCACTACCAGAAACAACGTTTGACATGATTTCCATACAAAAACCAAGAGAGGACGACGATGTGACGCGCGGATATCCATTTCGCAGAGCGGAACAATCTCAGAGCAGCGCTCATCGCGACGAGCATGGCGCCGCTGCTGGACGTCCCACCGCTGCACGCGGCCGTGTGGTCCGGCGACCTCAGCCGCGTGCGCGCGCTCCTGCAGACCGCCGCCGCCAGTAGCAGCAGCAGCAGCAGCAGCAGCGAAGGCGCCGCACGTGGAGCGGAGCCGCGCGGAGCAGCAGAGGACGACGACAGCGGCCACTCGGCGCTCGAGCGCCTGCTGGAAGCCAAGGACGCGCGCGGCAACTCGGCGCTGCACCTCGCAGTGCGCCTCGTGCAGCCAGCGCAGCGCGCGATTGTGCAACTGCTTCTGGTATGTGCGGCAGGCGGTGGGCGGGTTGCTAAGCCCGGTTGGGGAGGATCTGATCTGATCTGAATGGCGCGCAGGAGCACGACGCGAGCGTCACGTCCCGCAGCTCGGACGGCTGGACGTGTGTGCACGACGCCACACTGTGCGACGACGAGTTCCTGCTCGCGCACCTGTTCCTGCAAGGTACGAGCCGTGCCTCGCGCGTGGGTCGCGCTCCGTCGGATGCACTCACTCGCTCGCTGCGCGCGCCACAGGCGAGAAGCAGCTCTGGAACCACCTGCGCAGGCGTCAGGAGGCGTTCTTCTGCGCGCTCGAGCGCCTGCCGGACTTCGAGGCCGAGATCTTCCTCGAGGCGCACTCGTGGGTGCCCATGGTGTCCAAGATCCTGCCGTCCGACACGCTCCGCATCTGCAAGCGCGGCTCGCAGTTACGCGTCGACTCGGAGCTCAAAGGGCTCGACGGCGTCAAGTGGAAGCGCGGCAAGATGTCGCACGTGTTCATGGGTCGGCACAGCGAGCGGCCGGGCCACGCGGTGGTCATGGACCACGAGAGCAAGACGTTCTACGACGTGACGGAGATGCTGCGCCGCTCGACGGTCACGAGCATGGACTTGGGGCTGCAGATGCTGCTCACGGCGCCACTCTCGACGTCGACGCTCGACAGCTCCAAGATGCAGTTCCACAAGCGTAAGGAGATCACCGCGGAGAAGCTGAGCAAGAAGAAGACGAAGGCGCCTTTTTCGTCTTCCTCCTCCTCCAAGCGAGGCAAGTATTGTCCCTGGACCGGCACGAAGTACAAGATGGAGAACTTTAGCGTCGCCGCGCAGTTCCGTCCGGTGATCAAGCCCGACCGGAAGCTCAAGGAGGCCTCGGTCGACGCGCCGCTGAAGGAGATCCAACAGTTCGTGAGCCACCTCTCGAAGGCGAGCAGCAGCAACGAGCCCAAGCGGACGAAGCCAAAGCCGAAGAAGGACAAGAGCATGCGGAACACGAACTTCGACAGCGACGACGACATCCAGGAGCTGGAGAGAGAACGGAAGCTCAGCACCAGTGCGATCGCTGACCCGAAAGACCCGCGCCGTCGAAGCAGCACTAGCGCCTCGACAGACGACAGAGACTTCAGCAGCAGCTACAGCCAAGGAAGTGAGCCCAGCCAGACGCTCCTGCGCCTGACGAAAGGCAAGAAGGTCGAGATGCACCTGGACGTGTGTGCTGGGGACACGGTCCGGTGGAACTTCACGTCCAAGAGCCGAGAGTTCTGCTTCACGGCGACGTACTTCCACGACGACCAGAGACTGCCCGTGTGCCAGACCGACGGCGTGAAGAACATCGCGATCGCCGGCGCGTTCGAGGCCGACCATAACGGGAGCTTCGTCCTCATGTGGCTCAACACGCAGAAGCACTTCTCGCTGGATGTCAACGGGATCAAGATCTTGTACGACGTGGCCCACACGCGACCCTCACTCGGCCTCCCCGCTCCCACGAACGGCGGCGCAGCGGCGGCATCGATCCCGACTCACCCTCGGCTGCCGATGACGATCGAAGGCGACGAGAACAGGGAAGATGATGGCGACGAGCGCAGTGTGTTCGACGACAACGACAACCCTCCTGGGCCGAGTGATGCCGAGCGCTGCGGAGAGTTCCTCCGCCTCGACCACATCCCGAATCCGCTCACTGCGACGACATCGTTCCACGACTACTTCGGCGGTCCAGCGGTGCCGGGGGAAGAGAAGAAGCCGTCGGGCTCCAAGATGTCGTCGCTGTTCAAGCGCTCGAACCAGCACAGGAAACACAGCCACGCGGACGAGAACGAGAACGACGTGGTCGCGGCGAGCGGCGAGCGCAACACCTTTCGGAGTCTGACGGTTCTCCCGGACACGCGGCGCCTCGGCAAGGAGTTCGAGGCGAAGGTCGTCATGGCGGACAAGTTCCCGTTCGAGCTGACCGACTTCTTACCGGTCATCGAGTTCCTCTCGCACACGGGCGAGCATGTGAAGAACCTCGAGGAGTTCTTCCGCCTGGTACGTCACACCTGCTGCCGCTGGTGCTGTGTGTCCGAGTCGTTCGACGCACTGACGGTGTCGTGGTGGCTGTCGTCTGCAGAAACTGCCTCCCGGGTTCCCTGTCCGCTTCGAGCTGCCGATGATGTTCACGGTGCGCATCGCGTACACGTTCCAGAACATCACGCTGTCTCCGGACCTGAAGCCGAGTCTCTTCGACATCCCGCGCGACTACGAACAGGTCTTCACGCTCAAGGAAGTGCGCTCGTAGGGGGGCGTTGGGTTTGAATAGTAGAAGCTGCATAAGTTAGCTGGGAGGCGCTTCTTCTCAACGTCGTCGTCGTGCTGAGCGGTGGAGAGCGTGCTGCGGCTTAGAGCGCTAAGGGGAGGGCGGGGACTCGGAGTCCTCGCTGTCACGAAGCTTAGCCAAGTCGCTTGGGTCGAGATCGCCGACGCTCGGGCCGAAGGGCTCGGTGGCGCGCAGCGTGCCAAGCTCCTCGGCGAACGGCGTGCTCCGGCTTTGCTTCAGATCGCCCTTGCCGCGAAGAGCTCCGTACGGCGCGGCGATCGTCAGCTCGAGCGGCGACTGATGCTGGTGAGCATCGAGCGACTCGGCGAGCAACGCCAGCGCCGAGCCGCCGAGCAGCAAGACGAGTCCGCCGGCGGCGAGGGCGATGCGTCTGCGCTTCGTGCGCGTCTTGTCGAAGTGGCTGCGCAGGATGACGGACTCGGAGAGCGGCTTCTTGGCCGGAGACGTCTGGCTGTGGTACGCGTGCTCGAAGAGCGGGAAGGCCGCCTCTTCGTCCAGGTCGCGATATGCGTACGCTGCGCGTTCTCGTCCGCCGCCCATCGTGGAGCTGTGCAGAGAGCGGATGTCGGAATGAAGCGCGAGCTGCAGACCTCGAAGACTGCAGCTGATGTTACTCGAGCGTGCGATGTCTTGTGACACCAGCAAGACATCGCAAGTGAAACGGATGTAGCCATTTCTAAATGTAGAATCGGTTTTTGGAGAGGGTCGTGAGGGAAACACGCACAACGAGTATAGGCATACAAACATCAAGTCTGCTAGTCACTCAGTGGCGCACAGACGACCAGCAGACCAGCAGACCAGCAGACCAGCGATGCTGAGCGTGCGCCTGACGGCGCTAGGCCGCGCGCCGGCGCTGCGCCGCGGCTTCAGCGACCTCGCGGCAACGGCGGCGGCGCACAAGCCTGTGCCGGCGAAGGTGAAGCGCAAGGCGTCGGCGGCTCGCAGCCACCGCAAGCCCACGGCGGCCGCCTCCGCGATCGCCAGCAAGCTCAGCGGCGTCAACGGCGTCAACGGCGTCAACGGCGTCAACGGCGTCAACGGCGTCAATGGCGTCAATGGCGTCAACCACGTCAATGGCCAACAGCTGCAACAGCAGCAGTCGGAGGAAGAGGCGGCGCTCGCTCGCGCGGCGAAGCGTCCGAACGGCAGCGCGCAAGGGCCGGCGCCTGCAGCCGCTTCCCAGACGCCGACGGCGGCTGTCAACGGTAGCAGCAGCAGCAGTAACGCCAACGCCAGCGCCAGCGCGCACCAGCGACCCAAGAAGCAGCAGCCGCAGCATGCGGCAGTTGCAGTCGCAGAGAAGGAAAAGGGCGGCGATGACGCGGCGGCGACGGTGACGGCGAAGGCGCCGGTCGCGGCTGCTGTCCCAGCGGCTCCGGTTCCAGCGCCGCCGAGCGCGAAGAAGCCGAGCGCGCTGAAGGACCTGCCGACCGACAAGATCACGCTGACGCTCAAGGAGATCCAGGCGCTGCAGAAGACGCTGCCGAGCGTCGAGGAGATCGCGGCGCTGGTGGCGAAGCTGCGCCGCGAGTCGTTCATCAAGGGCCACACGCTCTTCGACCTCTACCGCAACTACGGCAACCCGTTCCTGGACGAGAACTTCCTGATCCCGGGCGTGCTGGCGTGCTGCGAGGCGCAGAAGCCCGCCGACGGCATCCGCATCGTGCGCGACATGCTCAACCAGGGCCGCAAGGTCGACGAGAACACGCTGCGCGCGCTCTTCGACGTGTGCGACGCCACGTCGGCGGCGGACGAGGTGATCCAGCTCTGGGAGCTCATGGACCGCGCGGGCGTCAAGCTCGAGCTCAAGGACTTCAACCGGTTCCTCGACATCTGCTACCGCAAGGAGTACCTGGACGGCGCGATCAAGGTGCTGAAGCACCTGCGGCTGTTGCGGCCCGTGTCGGTGCACACGTACATGCACTGGCTGCTGCGCGCGTCGCTCGTGTGGCGCTCGGACGCGTTCTTCGACGTGCTGATGGAGATGCGGCTGTCGGGAGTCGAGCCCGAGATCGCGTCGCTCACGTCGCTCGAGACTGGCCGCAAGGACCGCGCGCTGACGGTGATGGAAGGCGTGCGCGCGGTCGGCCTCGACCCGTGCTTCGCCATGTCGTCCGTGTACTCGTCGATGCAGATGAGCGTGTACAGCAACGGCCCGTCGGCGGAGGCGATCTCGCCAAAGTCCGTCAAGGCCGCGAAGAGCAAGTTCGGCGACCTCAAGTCGCTCGCGATCGAGTGGCCCGTGAAGCCGATCCCGCAGCTACTCGAGACGCAGGCTGCGGGGCTCATCCTGCAGCAGGAGACGTTCCGACGCCTCAAGCGCCACCAGGTGAACCGCATCGACGACCTCCTGCAGATGCTGCCGATCACGGCCAACATGACGCTGAACCTGCGTAAGCAGCTGCAGCGCATGTCCCTGCTCGTCAACACGCACCGCGTGCGGCGCAACAGCGAGGCGATCAGCGACGAGTACATGAGCGGCAAGTCGCTGATCGAGCTCTCGTCGGCGCACAACTACCCGCCCGTGTCGCTCATGCGCATCGTCCTGCGCGCGCGCGGCCTCAACACGGTGCAGGTGAAGCGCGCGCTCGCGAACCCGGCCGAGAACCTGTCCAAGCGCGACGCGTACGAAATCCGCAAGGCCGTCGAGTACGACAGCGTGCACAAGAGCGACCCGTTCATCGGCACGCCGTCGTACAACGCCGACTCGCTCGAGGTCACGATCGAGCACTTCTTCAAGGCCAAGGGCATCCGCGTCAAGTGCGTTCGTTTCTGCGTGTGTGTGTCGGTTGCTACGGGATGCTGGGTGGGGAACTGACCGATGGGCTCGGCATGCGGCAGGACGCAGGAGGACCTCTGCCAGGAGCAGGTGGAGACGTACGGCCGCCGGGTGATCTCGCCGGACCTGCTCCTGCTGGACCCGGTGGTCGTGAACGGCACGCCAATCCGCTGGATCGACGCCAAGAACTACTACGGCGCGCACATCGTGAGTAAGCGGCTGATCTCCAAGCAGCTCGCGTCGTACGTCAACGAGTGGGGGCCCGGCGCGATCGTGTTCGGGATGGGCTACAGCGACATGTTCTCCGTGCCGGGCGTCATGTGTCTCGACACGACGCCGTTCCCCAAGACCCGGAGCGAGATGTTCAAGATGCGCGTCAAGTCACTGCTGTACTCGGGCGTGAACCTCTTCCGGTGGAAGAAGCACCTGGGCAGCGAGCTGACGCAGGTGTACCCTCCACACCCAGGGCACCCGCACTCGCCGACGATCAACGGCGGCGGATCGGCGAAGAAGCGCGAGGAGGAAGCCAACGACGAAGACGACGACGACCTGGATCTTCCGGCGGTTGCTGCGAAGCGAACGAATGGGTCGACGACCTCGTCGACGTCGACGTCGTCGTGGCCCAAGAAGTTATAGAAGACGCGGTGCGGGGAAGCGAAGCGAAGCGAGAGAAAGACAGCGTTCCGAGTTGCTCCTGACGTTGTTGCCACCTCCGACTCGCACTTAAATGCGAGGGAGACACTCGATAAAGTCCGGAAACCGTTTCTTTCCCACAACTCGCACCTAGCCGGAGTGCATCGTTTCCACACCGCTCATTCCCCCTTCCTTCATTCGCCGTATCGCGCCTCGGACCACCAGACCAGACCGCCGCCGCTCGTCGCCAGCCGCAAGTCCCCAAGATGCTCGCCCGCCAGACCGCCCGCGCCATGCGCGCCGCCTCCGTGCAGTCGCGCCAGGTCTCGAACCTCGTGAACAAGCCGAGCCACGTGCCCGCCGACCAGACGCTCTTCACCACCTCGCACAAGCACACGTACCTCAAGCGCAGCAGCGACAGCGCCATCTTCCTCGGCCTGCTCGGCGTCACGGGCTTCGGCTTCCTGCAGTTCTTCCGCGGCGAGGCCAACATGGCGTTCGGCCGGGGCAAGAAGGACTAAGCGTCTTCGCCGTACCTGCAGCACGTGAACAGAAGAGAGAGGGGAGGGACAACGTGGTGCCGCGCAGCCGTCGCGCCGCTGCAGTGGCGAGAGTGACGATGGAACGCGGGGACTTTGGATGTAGAGAGGGAGAGAAGGGAGGGGCGAACGACGGTGCGCACAGGACGCTCAATGAGTTCGCCGCCTTCCTCGTCCGCTTCGCCCTCACAGTCGCCGCTGATGACACTGCTGAGCTCGTGTCGGCTGCGATCGGCTCACGGCCAGCTACTGAATGAATGTATCCCCTCGTGCAGCCTACTCCTCGCCTCCTGTCGCTGCTCCAGTGCGCCGTAGCAGCTCTCGTTGTCTTGATAATGGGCATCCTACGTACCGGTATGTGGTCCAGCTCCTTCCATACAAATTCGTTGATATTCGCCTTTTGACACGCAACGATGGCCACGACCACAACCACCACCAGCAGCTCCGCGACCGACCGCGTGAGCTACGCGGACGCCTACCAGCGCTACTCGGCGCTCGAGGGCCCGTCGGCGGAGCCCAACTCGCGCGCCTTCCAGGACGAGCTCTCGGCCGCGCTGGCGCTGCTGCGGCGCGCGGTGGCGCAGCGCCAGCGCGACGGCGTCCTCTCGGCGAACGAGAGCTTCTTCGAGCTCAGCAACGCGCAGCTCTACGCCTTCTGCCTCGAGCACGAGCTCGCGATGCTCACGCCCAAGCAGACGTTCTTCCAGCAGCCCGGCGACGCGGCCGAGCAGCTCACGCAGCAGCACCGGCAGGCGCAGCAGGCGCCGCCGGGCGGCAACGACCAGCTGCGCAACGTGCTAAGCCGCATCCGCTTCCTGCGCGAGGCCGACGTGTTCCACACGCAGTTCCTCGACCGCGCCGAGCAGCTCGGCGTGCTGCAGGGGAAGAAGCGCCGCGAGCAGTACGAGCGCGTGGACGCCAAGAAGTTCGCGCTCGCGCGCGACGAGAAGGTCCAGCGCTTCCAGATGCAGCGCGAGATGGAGAGGAAGCTTGCCGAGGTGCAGCGCCGCAAGCAGCAGCACGCCGGCAAGAAGCCCGGCCAGGCGCTCACTGCGGACGACGAGGACGACCTCGAGCTCGACGACGAGGTGGACGACCTCGAGCGCGAGCAGCTCATGGCGTTCACCCAACTCGCGGTCATCAAGTCCATGGACGAGCAGCTCGCGATCAACCAGGTGCGCACGTGCACAGCGTCGTGGAGCAGTACAGCGGCGGTGGAGCCGCAACTGACTAGTGGGTGTGTGGTCGCTGTGACTCGCCTGGCGGTGGCGACGACGCAACGTCGGCAGGAGCGCGAGATGCTCGAGACGATGGTGCGCATGAACCACGCGAGCGAGAAGAAGGACCTGTTCACGGACGCGCACCGCCCGCCGCCGCCGCCGCAGGGCCAGGGCATCGTACGTGTGTTGAGGGAGTCCGCTCCTCGATGTCGGCTGCTGCAGTCAGTGTGTGAGGGAGTGGTCATCGCTCACGGCGTCGCTGGTGGGGCTGCAGAGCGTGACGCACATCAACCCGCAGTTCGAGATGCGCCGCGAGACGGTCAAGTCGGGCGTGTTCCAGCCCGGCCACCGCCTGCCGACCATGTCGCTCGAGGCGTACGCGGACATGGAGATGGCGGACGCGAAGGAGCGCCAGGCGCGCGAACAGTGGGTCCCTGTATGGTGCTGGTACTGATGCTGATGGGGATCAGGACGCCGGCGCTGACGCCTGCTGCCATGTCGCCGCGTGAGCCAGAGAGGCCTCCCAGGGACCGCGCCGCTACGAGCAACTCGCGGAGGACGGCGACGAGGACGACCACGCGCTCGTGGACGAGGCCACGTACAAGGACCGGTCGTGGGACGACTGGAAGGACGCCAACCCGCGCGGCATCGGCAACAAGAAGGGCTCGCAGTTCTAAGCGGCGGGCCGCTCTCTAGGCAGGCACGTTGTTGATCAATCGGAACGCGTCGGTTGAGCTCGAGGCGCTTGCGCTGTGCGTGAGGCGGCGGACGTAAGAGCTGCTGCAGTCATGCACGAGTCCGCGGTAGAAGCAGCGACAGCCACCAGCCCGACGGCGCGACGCCAGAGCGGTCACGACGCGAGTGCGGAGGGGGCGGCGGAGGGCGAGCTGCTGGAGGAGTTCTACGCGTTCATGTACGAGAGCGCCGTGCTCGCGGGGGCCGCGGCGTCCAGTCCCAGCAAGGAGAGTACCAGCGACGACGGCGTCGACGCCGCTCGAAGCGCGAACTCGCCGCGGCGCGGAGGGAGTCCGCGCAAGAACCGGATCGCTGCCGGTCCGACGGCGACGAGTCTCAGCGGCGCGAGCGCTGCGACGACCGCGACGACGTTCGGCTCGCCGTCGCCGCTCCTGACGCGCGAGATCATGAACGCCATGCTGCCGCCAAAGTGCGTCGCGTCGGACGATGGAGCGAGTGCCTGGCGAGTTGACGCGCGTGCTGATGCTGATGCTGACGCTGTGGCTGGTGGATGCGAGCAGGTCCTGGAGCGACGCGGCCGGCAAGTGGCAGCGGATGGTCAAGCTGACGCAGGCGCCTCGAGCCGACGTGGCCCGGCTGGAGGAGCTGCTTGACGGCCTCCTGGTGACGCACCAGGCGCGCGCCACGGCGATCTGCCACGTGCGCGAGAAGTTCTTCCTCCAGGCGTTCGGTGCGGCTGCGCTGGCTGCTCGTGGCGTCGGCGGAGACTGAGTTGGCTGCGCTGCGTCGAGCAGAAGGCGTGATCCGAGAGGCGGCGTGCGAGTGCCCGGAGCGCGGCCTCCTGCTGCTGCGCGTGCGGGACGAGCTGCGCCTCTCGATCGAGGCGTACCAGACGCTGTACCACAACAGCATCTCGCTCGGCCGCAAGAAGGCGGTGCAAGCCGAGGCCGGGAGCGGCGAGCTCGAAGCGGAGGTGCAGCGCCTCGAGCGCAGCCGCGACCAGCTCCGCGCCAGGAAGCACGAGCTCGCGCACAACGCGCTCTTCCTGGGCGAGCAGCTCGACGAGGAGCGCCGCAAGCGCCTCGCGAGCCAGGAGCAGCTGCGCGCGTTCCTGCAGACCCAGCGAGCGGAGCTCGAGACGTTCCAGCGCGAGCTGACGCGAGACAAGTAGCCGTGTTCGATCCGCTTGGCGCGTCACGGGACCTGCCGCTCGCTCGCTCTCACTCGCTTCTATATACACACGTACCCCTGCGCGGCGATGGCCGCTCACAGCAGTCGCTTGCGCAGCTGCTCGAGGAAGACGAACGTGAGCAGCGTCTGCGGCCCCAGCCGCATGTACGCCGGCAGCCAGCCCTTGTAGAGCCCGCGGAGCCCTTCGTGCTTGACGACCTTGAGGAAGCAGTCGGTGGCGCTCGCGTACTCGTTGTGGTGCATGTTCATGAGACGCGTCTTGACGACGTCGGCGGGCGCGCACGCGGTGGTGGCCACGAGCCCGGCGACCATGCTCGAGAGCACGTGCGTCTGTAGGTTGTCCTCGAGCGGCACAACAGCGTTCGCGAGCAGCGTCGCCTTGGCGAGGTCGTACGCGGCGATCTGCCCGGTCGTGAGCAGCATGGCGCGGATGATGTTGGGCCGCACGCCGCGCAGCAGCGCCTCAGTGCCTTCCTCGCGCTGCACGCGCAGCAGCCCGTCCACCGCGTGCTTGTAGTTGCGGCGCCGCGCCTCGGGCAGGCGGCTGTCCGCCTGCATGCGGATGTTGACGATGTCCGCGGGGTTCCCGAAGGCGCCGCCGAGCGCGCCGCCCGTCATGCCGAGCAGCACGTTGTGGGCGGTCGAGATGGGCTCGCCGCCGTTGCGCTCGACGGCGGCGTCCTTGAGCACCTGGTAGACCGCGAAGCGCATGGTCGAGTATGTGCCCTCGCGCATGGCGCCGCCAGAGATGCCCTGGTAGAGCCCCAGGACGCCCTGCTGGCGCAGGATGCGGCGCACGGCGTCGAAGAGCCCGAGGTTCTCTTTCTTGGAGGTCTGCAGGTGCACCTTGAGCAGGTCGAACGGGTGCGTGAAGAACACGGCGCCGACCGCCGACATGCCGCCGAACACGTAGCTGAACGCCGGCGGCTTCTGCTTGCGCAGCTGCTCCGGCTGCTGCAGCAGGCGCGGCGCGGGCGTCGAGGCGCCGCTGGTCAACATGCTGCGGCTGACGCTGCTGCTGCTCTGGAGCTCCTGGCGGACTTGGCCGAATGACCTCCGCAATCGAGTCGATTTGACTTGGCAATCAGCCCGAGGCGTGCTGGTCGAATAGCTGCCTTCTTCAGAAATCGATGCAGCGAAGATCTGCGCGGTTCATCCGCGATTCAATACTCGCTACAACAGCAACACTGCAACGGTGATGCAACTGGTGAACTACTGCTGCTCAGTGACGCTGCTACAAGGTCTGCAACTCCGCGGACTCCACGTCCCCTCCAGCCGAATCGCCTGCCGCGTCATCTCCGGAGCGACTTGTTTCAATGTCCTGCACGGAGTGGCAGTCGCTGCTCGAAAGCGCTCGTCGCGAAGCGCGGCGCGAGATGGAGGAGGAACGCGACCGCCTTCAAGTCCAACTTGATTTGGTTGAATCGGAACTCGCACGTGAGAGAACTGAGCGGATGCGACTCGAACAAGCTCTCGCTTAACTGCGTCGCGATGCGCCGAACATGATACGACCGGAGAAGACGACCTCGAGGCCAAAGCGAAGATCTGCACGGTTCACGAAGGAAAAACCAGGATACAACAACAGTGCTGGTGTTGCCAGTGGCGCTGCTAGGTGCGAGGCGCGAACACGTGTGTGCAGCTTCCGTGCGGCAGCATGAACTTGCTCGAGACCTCAAGCACACGTACAACAGTTTCCTTCAGTAGTGATGCAGTGAGCGCATACCCTGATGGTGGTTGCGTTCGCTGTGAATGCACCAATGCTCTTTCGCGATGGCCGCCAGTCCACTTTGTGGCGAACACACCGCCTCGCTCACCAAAGTTCTATCGTTATCGAACGGGAGTGCATCGACTTGCATGGAATTGCTTTGACAAAAATTACGGATTGACTATCCAACCAGCACGATACGGTTGCGAAATCACAGTAGAGAACGAGGTCTACTGGCGGAACTTCGTCGCGCAGTTCTTCGCTGGCGTCTTCTTGGGTGTCGAGACTGGAGCCGGGGTCGACGCGGGCGTCGCAGCCGGCACGTCGACGTCGTTGTCGTCGCTGTTGTCTCCCTCGTCGTTGGTGTTGTCGCTGTTGTCATCGTCCGCCTTGTCGTCCGAAGCGTCCGGAGCAGGCGTCGCGTTCTCATCGTTCTCGTCGTCGTCGTACTCGGAGGTCGGGACGGGGGTGGCGGCAGCCGCGGGTGTCGAGGCTGGCGCGCTCGAGTTCGAGGCGGCGGGCGCGCTGGTCGCGTCGGCGCCGGTCTCCGCTTTCGGGGCGGCGGTCGTCGTCTTCGGGGTCGTGGCCGGCTTCGAGGTCGCCTTCGGAGTAGTCGCCGGCTTCGGGGCGACCGTCGTCGACTTCGGGGTTGTCGCCGGCTTCGGAGCGGCAGTCGTCGACTTCGGGGTCGTCGCCGGCTTCGGAGCGGCAGTCGTTGCCTTCGGGGTGGAAGCGGGAGGCGTGACAGCGCTGCCTCCGCCGAACTGCGAGGTGCCGGCGGTGCACGAGCCGGCCGAGAGCGAGACAGTTTCCTGAACCGTGGCGCCGCCCGTGGACGTGAGGCTCACGGTGACCTTCGAGAGGTCGACGGGGCTCTGGCTGTTGAGCACGTAGTAGAACGCCGAGTCGACCATCGTGGTGGCCTGGCCGTTGATCTTGACACTCGCGATGCCCGCAGCGGCGTTCGCGGGCTGCACGGCCACGAAGTACGGGTTGCTGCCGCTCTTGAGGCAGTACTGGAGCTTGCCCGGGTTCGGGCAGTCCACGAACTTCCACGCGATCTTGAGGCGCGACGGTGACGAGCCCGTGATCTTCTTGTACACGGACGGCGACAGGTCCAGGTCGCCGTGCTTGCACTCGGGGCAGCGGTCGACGATGTAGACCACCTCGCTCGCCGACTTGTCGGCGCACGCGGCGTCCACACAAGAGACCTGCGCGCAGCGGCCGCAGTTCTTGAGCGCGTCCCACTGGTCGTTGTTGATCGCCGCGTAGTTCTGCGCGGCCGCGGCAGGCGCCGCCATGAAGTTGCAGTTGCCCTGGCTGACCTGCCCGAGCGTGTACGACGTGCCGTCGCCCTCGAAGGACTGCGCGTGGGTGGCGGCGAGCGCGAGCACCGCGAGCACCGCGAGGCTGCCGATGGCGGCGGCCTTGACCATCGTTCGGATCGGAGGTGCGAGAGAGAGGAGAGAGGAGTGCGCTTGGCGAGGCAGAGTCGGGAGTGAGCCGGCACCCGTGCGTCGCGAGTGAGTGGCGCGGGTAGGAGCCGCGAAGACATTCGGCGCGTATTGTTGAGACGACGACGTTGTTGTTGTCCGATCGGGGAGGTCACTCCGCTCCTGAGCGCCAGCTGGCGCGCGTCATGTGGTCTCTGAGAACACTTGGAAGTCCGGCGATCGAGTTTGCAGGCGCTACGAGGCAATCGCGCGTGATCGACGAGTCAGAGCGCTTCGCTGCTTTGGAGCGGCGGCGGACCGGAAGGCCTTCCTCCCGTCGCGGATCGCGTCGCTCTCTCTCTCTCTCTCGAGCGCGCTCGCTCGCTCGATGACTTGCTCAGCAATCGTACACTGACGCACAACAACGAACACGGTCGACGAACGCACGCGAATACATGATGCTGCAGCAAGTTGCTGCCAACGCCGCTCGACACCACGACAGGACTCTGGCGATCTCAGCCTACTGAGCTGCCTGCTTCGTCCTGCAGTGGCTCGTGGACGACTGCAGGGGTGCGCTTGGGGTGCTGGCGCTTGGAATCGGAGCTGGTGACGGAGTGGAGGTGGGTGTTGCCGGTGACTGGACTGGAACGGGGCTCGGAGAAGGGGACACTGCAGGAGAAGGTTGGTTTGTTGTCCCATTCGCACTGAGGGGAGCTGGACTTGAACTGACTGTCGGAGTCGGCGCAGGAGTTACCGATGGCTCTGGAGGTTGACTCGACGTCGGAGCTGGAGCAGGACTGGGACTTGGTGGTGTTGGGCTCACGGTGACAGTGACAGGATTTGGCGACGGACTGAATGACGGCGACGGAGCGGCTAAAGAACTCGTTGCATCAACCGTCCCAGAGCTTTCAGAAAACTGGAAGCTCCCGTCAGTGCAGGATCCCGCGACGAGCGAGACCGTGTCCGTGACAGTCTCGCCGCCCACGGATGTGAGCGTGACTTTGACTTTGGACAAGTCCGTCTGCGTCTGGCTGTTGCCGTCGAGCAGGTAGTAGTAGGCGGAGGTGACCATG